>CAKJTD010000068.1:37500-245184 GCA_917499995.1 Ichneumon xanthorius | reverse complement strand
CTAATCACGAGAACAAAGTGATGGGTTAATGTAGACATTTGTAAATGGAAAACAGACACTTCTTCATATAAAATATAAATATTGATACTGGAAAATTGCATGCAGCAGCCTACTTTTCTTAGTCTACATTATAATCTACGAAATTATAATAGTCCGCAACATTATAATATACGAGAAAAACTTCAAGAATGCTTCAAGGATTAACCTACATAAATATTTATCGTGTTCTATGTTCGCAGAAAAATTATAAGGAAATTCGGAAATTATAAAATACGAAATTATAAAATTATAAAATACCCCATTTTTCAAAAATTATTGTAGTTTCTTCCGCGATACATTTAAATTTGTAGTGCTTTGCAAACACCAACCAAATTTTTCCTGATGTCGGACAACACACAGTAAGGTACAAACCAAAATCATTGCGTCTGCAGGTTCTGGCGTTGAAAAAAGTAGTATGGCCGAGATTCTCGGTGAAATTCTCGCCGATAATCTTTCCGATTAAAAATCTTTTCGAGTATCTTACCGATAATCTGGATAAATTCCAGCATGGGAACCGGACCCATATTGCTTAAAAAAAACCTAGAAAATATATCCCAGATTCTTTCCGAGATTCATTTAAGAGGCTATGGGAAATTCTGCAATAGATAGCATACAATGAACTATCAGACGAATTTTGTAATTCTTTATTTATTGTAAGTTAGTGTAATTTAGTGTAATTTCCATGAGATCAATTTTGTGTGATTTTAATCGTTATATCGGCGACGCGGAGGTCATCAAATCGGAGCTATCTAGAGACTCCGACTCAGGAACGATAAGACGATCGAAAACAGGATATACGCTTGACGTGTGTAAGTGGCACCTCGTTTTTCTTTGGAATGAGTTAATTTAAAAAACAGCCTGCATGCCAATTGTTTGAAGTTCTCCGAATATTCCAAAACCGTCAGAAACTTGCTTACACATAAGATAATCACGCATACTGTATACTGCATTCGCTTTTAGTCTATCGACATGCGACAGGTGATCAGAGCCGCGATGACAACGGCATGAATGTAGTGTAGGGCACGATGCGGAGCCACCGATGGGTCAATCGCGAACCACTACATTCATCCATTTTCGTAAACTATAATATTCGGTTTTCTCAATTCATTGTAAGATTTCAATCAAAATTCGACTTCACACCGAAGAGGTTATGTCAGTATTATACTCCTGCATGATTTGACGTATATGTGTAGCATATTAACAACGCTAAGTTGGAACTGAAAATCTGTCTAGTTCCATCGATAAAACAGGTAATGCAGGTTAAAAGAAAACAACTTCAGCATCCTTTTAAGGGTTTCGTCATTTAACAGCAAATAGTTCAAGAGGTACTTATTTCAGACTGGTTTAAATAAAAAGGAGTCTAGCAGAGCAAAAGAGGATCTCTAGCAGAGTAAAAGAGGATCTCTCTGAATAGGTATCTAAATTATTTTACAGATCCTCTGCAAACTGATAATGCCTTGGCTAAAGAAAGGGTGAGAGTAAAGAATTGCGTCCGTAAGGTCCGGTAGTCGGGTACCCGCGAGTAATGCTGAACTTGTTAGTAGTGAGGAAGCGTTATATTATATTTCGGTGTTGAAAGAGTGTCCAATATGAAACAGAATATAAATTAACGCAATTAAAATATGACTGTCCAATAAATAATTACGGGACGAAAAATAATACTATTCAAAGTATAGTGGAATGAGTAAGAATTTAGTAGAGTATCTAGGAGAGAATCTAGGAGAGAATCTAGGAGAGAATCTAGGAGAGAATCTAGGAGAGAATCTAGGAGAGAATCTAGGAGAGAATCTAGGAGAGAATCTAGGAGAGAATCTAGGAGAGAATCTAGGAGAGAATCTAGGAGAGAATCTAGGAGAGAATCTAGGAGAGAATCTAGGAGAGAATCTAGGAGAGAATCTAGGAGAGAATCTAGGAGAGAATCTAGGAGAGAATCTAGGAGAGAATCTAGGAGAGAATCTAGGAGAGAATCTAGGAGAGAATCTAGGAGAGAATCTAGGAGAGAATCTAGGAGAGAATCTAGGAGAGAATCTAGGAGAGAATCTAGGAGAGAATCTAGGAGAGAATCTAGGAGAGAATCTAGGAGAGAATCTAGGAGAGAATCTAGTAGAGAATCTAGGAGAGAATCTAGGAGAGAATCTAGGAGAGAATCTAGGAGAGAATCTAGGAGAGAATCTAGGAGAGAATCTAGAAGAGAATCTAGGAGAGAATCTAGAAGAGAATCTAGGAGAGAATCTAGAAGAGAATCTAGGAGAGAATCTAGGAGAGAATCTAGAAGAGAATCTAGGAGAGAATCTAGAAGAGAATCTAGGAGAGAATCTAGGAGAGAAAAAACAAGCTTGGCTCCCCCCCGCTAGTTGGGGGCTCCGTCCCCCAAACCCTGCAAAAATGTCCCTTCGGGACATTTTTAAGGCACTCACGGATTTGCACGCAAGGCGGGCTTCGCGCGCCGCCCGAGCTATTCGTACGCCGTGGAAGTTCACGAAGAGGAAGTTGACGATGAGTAACGTAATCATTTATGTCTGCGGTTTTTATTATTATTTTTTTGTAAACGTGTTCATTTAAAAAATATATTCTTCATCCTTGATTGCGCGATATATAAATTGTTAAGTTTTTATAAACATAGATTTACAGTTATCATGCTAACAGTTCTTTACAGCACATTATGCATTACGTATTTATGCATTGAAATATATTTATAGTTTATTTTTTATATATTTATATTTCTATCCGTAGTATATATACGATTGCTTTTCATTCTTCGATGCAACATTTCATTATTTAATTTAATCGTTCTTATGCGTTTATTCGAAGTTTTGGACGAAATAATAACTGAAGGTTTTGGCAATTCATAAAAAAATTGGTATCTCTGCCATTATTGTTTTTCAATCGATTGTACAATTTTTTTTTTATAACTGATCAATGACGGCGTGTGACAATTTTGTGAACTACATATCATTTAAATGTAAAGCTACCCTGCTTAGAAAATCCTATTAAAACCAATTTAAAAAAATGAATCGGTATGAATGAGTTTTTTGTCAGGGGTATTTCCAATTCATAACCATTCTTGTACTCAAGGGGAATAAATAGGTAATACTACGTACCTAGACGAATGAATCGACTGTAGACTGCTGCTCCGTATTCGGTTTTACATGGACTTATCCTATTGGTATTTAACCGGAAGTAATGAAGTTCAATCGGAAATTATATTAATGGTATGGTAAATTCTTGAATTGGTATCAATGGTAATATTCAGCCATTTACGTCAATCGGATCTTACCGGCGCCAACCGGTATCAGTAGCAATATTTAATAGGAACCTACAGGAAGAAACTGGTGAAGTCTATTGCTCTGAATGGGAATTGTCTGCGCTAAATTTAAATCGGAATCATACGAATATTTTCCCATAGACGACAATCCCGTGCAATGGGAATTTACAGTAACCTATCGTAACCTATGAATCGGTATCAATGGGACTGTTCAGCCGTTTACGTCAATCGGATCTTACCGGCGCCAACCGGTATCAGTAGCAATATTTAATAGGAATCTACAGGAAGAAACTGGTGAAGTCTATTGCTCTGAATGGGAATTGTCTGCGCTAAATTGAAATCGGAATCATACGAATATTTTCCCATAGACGACAATCCCGTGCAATGGGAATTTACAGTAACCTATCGTAACCTATGAATCGGTATCAATGGGACTGTTCAGCCGTTTACGTCAATCGGATCTTATCGGCGCCAACCGGTATCAGTAGCAATATTTAACAGGAACCTGCAGGAAGAAACTGGTGAATTCTATTGCTCTGAATGGGAATTGTCTGCGCTGCATTTAAATCGGAATCATACGGATATTTTCCCATAGACGAAAATCCCGTGCAATGGGAATTTACAGTAACTTATCGTAACCTATGAATCGGTATCAATGCGAGAATTCAGCCGTTTACGTCAATCGGATCTTATCGGCGCCAACCGCTATCAGTAGCAATATTTAATAGGAACCTACAGGAAGAAACTGGTGAATTCTATTGCTCTGAATGGTAATTGCCTGCGCTACATTTAAATCGGAATCATACGGATACTTGCCCATAGACGACAATCCCGTGCAATGGGAATTTACAGTAACCTATCGTAACGCATGAATCGGTATCAATGGGAATATTCAGCCGTTCACGTCAATCGGATCTTATCAGTAGCAATATTTAAAATTTAAAAAAAATATGTGTATCGAAATCTCAAGAAAAAAAAATCAAATCAAAGTAGCCAAGCAGTAGTACATACAAAAAATTCTTTAAAAAATATGTTTATCAAAACAATCTAAAAAAAAAACAAGATGCAAAAAATCTTGACAAAAAAAACTTGGCGTGATAGTTTTTTTTTCACAATTACAATTACTGCAGTTATTGCAGTTACTTTCCCTCTCCCTTGATTATTTGAATGAACCATGTACGACAGCTATTGTAAAAAAAAACTGACACGCCAAGTTTTTTTTTTGTCAAGATTTTTGCATCTTGTTTTTTTTTAGATTGTTTTGATAAACATATTTTTTGAATAATTTTTTTGTATGTTCTACTGCTTGGCTACTTTGATTTGATTTTTCGATTTTTTTTTGAGATTTCGATATACACATTTTTTTAAAAATTACTTTGATGAACGTCTTTTTGGAAGAATTATTTTGTTAAGAGACTGTTTTGATAAACATCTGTTTTGGCAGATTTTTTTATTTGTAAGAGGTTTTTTTGATAAACATTTTCTGAACGAGAATACAATTTTTAAATACTTGGCGTACCTGTTTACTTTTTTTCAAAAAAGTATTTTTTGCTTCCATTTCACCTATTTTTGACATCGTCATGTAGTTTGGTTGATTATTACCAACATACATTGAATAAACAGAATCATCATCCTGTGAAATATATTCGTGTAACATTTTATGCTGACGAAAGGCACCTTCGACATCTTGAGTACCTGCTCTTGATGCTCTGGTTTATCGAAGGCAACTGCGTTAGGACCAGGAGGTGGTTTTCATCATGCGTAACTGAAAAAAATACTTATCTCTCTCGCATGATGGATAAAAACATCTTTTGGTGCTGACGCGGGGCCTCTGAAGTTCTAGAGCATCGATGGCATCTGTATGTGGAGCTGGCGATGCATTTCACCACTATATGTAAAAATGATATATATAATATATTATAAATTTTCACTGCGAGCCTTTAATTATGCATCGACAGGGGAAAATGTCTCAAATAGAATGCCAGCTCTGTCAGGAAAAGATTTATTCCTCGGTTTGGGTATATGTAAATAAGTGCACATTTTTCTGACGGACCATAGATTCCATTTAAAAAAAGTTGAACCATCTTCCTGACAAATATATTTGTGTAACATTTTATTATATATTTCAAAAGCAAAAATAAAACGAAACTTGAAAGATAGGTTAGTCATAAAAAGATCGAGGAAAAATTAACTTTACACGTTCAACACAGAATTAATAGTGCATTACTCCACGAGGGCGAAAAACGTTTTTCTAACGAGTGTGAGTTTGCAGCATGAGCCGAAGGCGAGTGCTTTAATCACACGAGTTAGAAAAAGTGTTTTGCACGAGGAATGTACGAAATTTTTCATCACAAGGTGTGAAAATGGCGGTTTTACGCACGCGAAGCGGGGGGAAAAGTAGCCATTTCCGCACCGAGTGATGAAAAAGAATATAAAAATAATTAAGAATTATGAAAAAGAATATACTAGGTATGTTTAAAAGACATTTTATTTTTGTTTACACGAATTACTCCTGTATCTACATGTTTGAGAATTGCCAGGATGAGATATAGCGGAACGGGGGTTAAATGATTTCACACAAGATGGTAACAGTGAAAATAAACTCTTTTATTGGATAACAAATAACGATGAACAAGTACGCGAAAAAACACTGTGTAATGAGCAGTTCGGAAAACAAGGAGCAGTCCGAGTTGAGCACATTCCGATGAGCCCGTTGAGTTAGACGGAATTCACGCGAGTCGACCGAGAGCGAACCCGCGGCTTACTGTAACGCCGCGAGATAACCGTTGGGAACGTGAGGCATTTTCACGACAGAAGTCGTGACCAATGATGCGTCATGCGCGTGACAACGAGCTGAACCGAAGAATGTTATTGCCGAATAGTTCCCGAGATGAGTCGTCCCAATTATATTAATCCGCGAAGCACCCGGGTGAGCTGACTGTGCATGACTCGACGCGTCGTGTACCTGTTGAGAGCGCGAGTCTCTCCGGGAAAAAGGCACACGGCACTTGTCCGGAAGATTTCACTCGCACTATGCTCCGAATGAGCTGGATAATATCCCGGAGACCGGAGATATAGTTTCCCGTGTTGATGTACCAATGATGAGCAGAACCGTGAGCTTAACCGTGAGAAAAACCGAATATAAAATCGGTGATCTACCCGAGCGCGTGGTGACCCGTGTCAGCCATTACGCGTAGATGAGCGCGAAACCTGTTGCACACGGCACGTAACACGTGCCGCCTCGGATGAGAGCCGGTGCGCGTGCGTCGACGGCGCGCGTCGTCCTCGCCGGACTCGGCCGGGAGGTGCTGCCGAACAGCGGCCTCTCGAGCTAGCGCACGTCGCCACGCTGATTCTCGAACACTACATAATAATAAACGTCGAGATGCCACCGCGTTTCATGTTACACAAATAATCACTGCTTTAATCGCTTAATTACACGAATCACTGTTTTTCACTTAATTACACGAATCACTGCTTTTCACTTAATTACACGAATCACTGCTTTTCACTTAATTACACGAATCACTGTTTTAATCGCTTACAGAAAAACAATTTTTCAACAAAATGTTTCCTGTCAGGCAATACCCGACTATTTCAGAAGCGCGATAGAATCCTGAACGCTGCACAGCAGTCGAAAGACGAGCCAGCTGATATGGCGAACGCATGCGCAGTAGACGCGAGGCGCATGCGCAATAGACGCGAGGACTCACATCACATCACATCACAGGACACTTTTATAATATTTTCGGACCTCGAGAGGTAGCCGATGCCCATATCTCGGCATCTACCGCAAAGTTATAATCGGAACAGGGCGCGTTAAAAAGCTTGTGTCCTATATATATAAAAAAGTGTCGTCCGCATTCCGATCTGCTGCTTCGTTTCCCAGAAAATCGAGAAGCAAGAATCCACTTCCGGCATTTTGGAGTATATATACTGTGACGCGGTTTTTTTTGCCTCGTCACAAAAGTGAGAACCGCGAGTCCGAGAGCGGGCTGTCACAGGCCCTCACGACACACCGTTCCACCTTCTCGGGCAATTCCGCGGGCTCAGTATAGGATTAGACGAATTATTACTAATTTAAGCGAATCGTTTTCATGTTCAACGACTGCGAGGATTGAGAACTCATCGAACACCAAGGAACGGTCTACCGGTTCGAGAAGGCGAAATACCGCCTGACAAGAGCAATCGGTACGAATATCATCGGGAGGCACGTCGAAACCGCAGCTTCCGATCCACATCATCAGCAGGATGTTTTTCTCCGCTTGTATCACGATACTCGTCGCCCAACGATGGAAAAGGATCCGTCGACGACACCCAGCGACCTTTCTATTTGGCTGTCGCCAACCCTTTTCGTCGCTGTATCTGCGATAACGCGCCGTACGAAAAGGTGTAATTGCGAGGCTGCCCTGCGAGGCGCCAGTTACCAGTACGCTGGGTTATGGGAATTAGAGTAGGCGCAAGGGAGGGGTTGTCGCGATCCCGATCGATGAGCGACAACCGTTTTTCGGGGATTCTCTCGCGAACGGTGTAGCGTGACGGTGTGGGCAGCTCACTCTCGGACTACCGTATTGGAACTCTGCGCACCCGAGCCACAAGGGATTTTCGAGCTCGCTTCTGGTCTTTTGGATTTTATTTTTTGCTACCGGTAAGCCTTTCGCAGCCGATCGTAAATTGAATAATTGGACCTTCTTTATCGCGGTAGTTGTTTTGATTAATTATTTATTTGATACGCTGTAATTTGTGTGGAACTCGGTCGCGGCGTCGAGCACCGACTCGGGCTGAATAATTCTTCGTTTGAAATTTGTTCGTGTTAAGTAAAGGGCTGAGTGCTACGGGCTCGCGTCGCCCGTGCGTAGTGTCCATGCGGAATTGGCCGGGAATCGCGGGAGTTTCCATTGTGTGTGTGTTAAATTGTGTGTTTGTGAAAGGTAAGACGTGCGGGTCTCTGCGCTGTTTTTTCGCGATTGGTAAAATTCGAGGCTTCGGTCGACGGCGGCAGCTGTTCGACGGGCAAACGGCGAAAGAAAAGCGAGAGCGGCGAGAGTCCGTATCGCCCCGGCTTCTCCGGGTACGCCAAGATTCTTCAGTGCAACTTTGCCTGCGCTTAATACCGGTAATTGACAGAAACTCCTAATTTCGTGTGTTTCCTGCGTAGGCAGACCCTCACGTCGTCGCGCGTTCGGGTTTCGTCGGCGAGCAAGGGTCCTTCTGACCTTGCCGCGCGACCGCGGAGACACACCGCCGATCGTCGTTTACCGTTTCTGTTCGTTATCGCGTATTGTTTGTGAGTGTGTGCGTGAGTAATCCGAAATTTAGTAGGGACCCAGGGACGTCGCGTTATTTATTGTATTTCTCGCCATTCTTGTATTTCGCGTAATTATCTTATATTTTGGAATTTATTGGCATTAGGCAATCCCTCTCGTCGGTGAACTGAGTAGCCGTCGGGAGTGTAGCAGGGAAAAATTGTACCGGGTAGCCTTTAAGGATTTTGTTGGAAAAGAGAGCGAGAGACTTTAATTTATTTTAGTCTCCTTGTTTTTGCTTGAATTGGATTTCCGTTCAATAAATTATTATTTTCGTCTCTCTTAATGTTGTGTCGGAATAATCAATTTCATGTCCACTCAGCTCGAATTCACCGGACCGCCCCTCTACCATTCCCCCATGGCTGCTTGCTAGCCGAGCACAGCCTTGACCCTCCGTTAACATCTTTCCCGATCGGGTCGCACACCGTGTGCGAATGGCGCCCATTGTTAATAAAAATAAACCGATCGAGGGTTAGAGCTTTGTGACGTTTTTACCGGTACTGGAGGGTTCCGACGAATTTGCCCTCCACCCGGAAATTCCTCTCACAATACTTGGTAGCGTCTCGTCAACTCGCTTAAAAAAAATCTTTTTTTAAGTCCTTGTCGTCGAGACGCTACCGCGTCTCTTGATAGGTCAATACCGATGTATACTGATAGATTCGTTTCTCAAGTGCACATGCAATGTATGCAAATTCCGATTGATTCTAATTAACGAATGATTCATCAACCCCTATTCATTCCTATTCAAAGTCTGTAGTTAAGTATTGTGATCATAGGCAGATTGATACCTATCGCGTTCTAGCTCAACTGTAAGTTGCCGTTTCTTATTCATTGCGAAAGAAACGATGACGAAATTGATCAACTCTTGCCGATTCATTCCGATTAATCGCGACCCGGGAGCAATACGCAATTTCCTGTTAATAGCTATAGAGATTCAGTCATCGAGGTCAGTCAACGATACCTGATTCATTCCAGTCGACAGTTTATCGGAAAGAAACACATTGAATCCGGTTATTTAACGGGACAAGACATTCCCATAGAAACATTATACTTACCGATAGATCCCGATATATGATCGAACAATACAACCCATTTCAATCCCATAAGCTCGATATAGAGACACTTTTCAACGGTACTTTCCGATTAAATCTTGTATAAAACTAAAATGGGGGAATTTCCTATACAATCCGATTCGTTATTTCAATGGGAAAGTGAGCATTCTATGGGATATTACCAGGACAAAAAACTCATTCAAACCAATACGTCGTCGAAAAATAATATTTCCTATCGGGAAGCCAATTTTATCGGATAATAACGATACGTTCCGATTGATATCACGTGCCAATTCAATCCTACTGATACCTATTCATTTCCAATGGGAGCGCAAATTGCTCTCCGATTAAGACTATTCATTCCGATTGAAATCCTATGGGTCACAATCGGTTTCAATCAGTATCTGCAGGATTTTCTAAGCAGAGTATGTGAATGGGATCCGCTGGTAGCTATCATAAAGTGAAAAAACCTATCCATATATTAAAAAAAAATATTTTGCTTTATGCGATCGTGTTTTCGAGGTGAATGATCATAAAAAATTATTGAAAATATGAAGAAAAAAGATCGGCATAGTTCTATAAGTGATACCTGAGAGGACACAGGTCGTACAAAACACGTGAAAATACTAATTTTTATTCACCGTCAGGTATCACTGATGGAACTGTGCCGATTTTTTATCGAATAACATGGGCCTTGCCCTTCGACAAACGCCTGGATTGAACTCGATATCTCTCTTAACAGCTGAGTTGGGAATTTTTTACAGGAATATCTTGTCTAACCGAAATAATGTTTACTAGAATCCGAAGCTCAAACGAATTCGAGAACCGGATCGACGGCCTTGTTTCTCAGTGCCATCGAGAAAAGGATGTGACTAGTGATGTAAGGTCGTCACAAAATGGGCCAATTACCGGTCAATTGACCGTTAATGGACAGTTAATTGACAGTCAATTGGCCGTTTTATCTGTGACCGATTTTCAAATTTACTGCCGCTTTTCGCCCTGCTTTGAAGTCGAACTATGGATAATTGTACTATGTCGTATACTCGCTATCATAAATCGTGAATCGGTGAACACTGTATAAAAGAGAAGTGATGACTGTATTAAAGAGATGTGATAGATAGTTTGTGATAAGAAAAAAAACTAATACACTATGTTTCTTTTTATTGAATATATTCAGGTGAGCGCGTGTTGTTATAACAAAATGTGAATCCTATCCTTTCCTTGTTCTTATCCTAAGTTGAAACTTCACATGTTATTTTTTTTTCTTTGTAGTGCATATTTAGATTCGAAAAATTTTGTGACCAATTTATGACAGAAAAAAGTGACCGTAATGTCACAACTAGATAGGCGTTTTGTTCAATTGACGGTCAAGTGTGATCGTCAATTAACGCCGAAAAAAATTACTGTGATTTGCACATAGAAAAATTTGATTTTTTTGTTTTCGATAATTAGTGAAATTTCGTCGAGTACAAAAACTGATATTGTCATGGTTCTTGCATTGCATCGAAGAAGAAGTAGGACGTTACTCAAATAAAAATTTGTAGCCTCTTGGATGCTTTCCAAATATTTTTAAATTTTACAAATTTTGGAAAAATTCGACGCGAAGAGTCTCCATACCGGCCTTAATAAAAAAAATTGAATTCTAACATTTTAAACGTTTTGTTTCGTTTCCCATGTCCCGTGAAATCAGTACCCTTATTCTTTTTGTTCATAAGCTAAGTGTTAGAGATGAGAAATTCAAGAAATTTGATTTTTTTCGATTTTTAGTGAAATTCCCCCGACATTTGTCGTTGTTGCAAAGAAATCATACCTCGAGTACGAAAACTGATATAGTCATGATTCTTGCTTTCCATCGAAGAGGAAGTAAGATGTTACTTAAATAAAGTCTTGTTTTGATGAAAAGTTCGAGAAATTTAATTTTTTTTTCGTTTTATTTTTGTATTTGGAAAGATATATTGAAACAACTGAAAAAAAGAATAGTTGAAAAAATCCGAGATAAAATAAAAAAATTGTATTCGGAAGGAATTTAAAAATGACAACAAAAAGAAAATAAAGAAATTGTTTTTTCCAATATTTATGGTAATATACATTGAAAAATAAATTAAAGTAAGAATTTTTTCTTTTCATTTCAAATGTCCCCGCCACTGCGTGTACCTGCGTCACGAGTTGTGCGCACTGGATGACGTCTGCTACAAAATTGCCGACGGCTTCCAAAGATTGACAGATATAATTAAAGGGAAAATAAATATACGATCGTGATTGTTTTCAACATTAATTGGCAAATTACAATTATGTTGAATACTCGATGATTCTTCTTTGTGAGTTTATAACCAAGTTTTTCAGTGCACATGTGAAATTGAATTTTTTTTTACGATTGTGAACAATTTCTTGTAAAATATGGTGAATCATTTTTATTGAAAAATGTATGATTATCGAAATAAAAAGTGCACCAATTTATCAGAAAATTAGCAATATTTTGTCTTTTATTTTTCACAACCGAAGTTTATTGTTTGATAGGAAGAAAAATCGTTTTTAGGGAAGTTAAAATAACATAACCTGCAACACAATTGCTAATCAAATATAATTTTAAAAACTTCGAAAATGTACGGGCATACTCAAAACCATGTGATAAAAGAATCCTGCAAAATTGAGCCCAATTGGTTCTGTAACGGTCCCATAATCATCTTGCTTAATTAACTTAACAAACATTCCTTCACACGCTAGCATCCGATCTTTCATTCGGAATCATAGAGACATTCTTTCTTTTATCACTAAACCGTCAGCATCTTTGCCTGAGAACGTTCGCGCTCTCACGCTAACGGCTCAGCCGACGCGCTCCCGACGATCGCGCGACGGGCCTTTATCAGCGCGCATTAATACAATGCATACGCGCATTAATACAAAGGCAGCGTCGAAGCCCTCAGCCTCGACGCCGAACCTGTAGTTCATCGTTACGTCCCGAAACTGTTAGACGTTCGCTCTCCTCTAACCGCTACGACCAATAAACACAGTCTTTATTCACAACTATTCGGAGTTAAACAATCCATTCATTCAATAAAAGCTATCACACCTGGCAGGCTATCACATGGTGTCAGAAGTGACGAACTATTAACACGCGCACACAAATTTTTTCAAAAAGTATAAAAACAAAATTTTCAAAAAACAAAGTGACAATAAATGGCATAAAACCGGATTTTTTATAAAAAAAAACAACAGCGCCACTGAGATTTAAAAAAAAATCTCGTAAGAATCAGTGACAATTGGAGTTTAACAAAAAAAAGTTATAAAAGTTCGACGTTATCGCCACACACGGATTATCACACACACATCGTACGACGGACATTCTCGTCATTCTCAACTTCTCACGGACATATTCAACACTTTCACGGACATTCTCATCATTCTCATCATCTTGACGGACATATTCACCAATTTTCACCGACATTACATGAATAAAATTAAAAAAAAAACATTTTACGAAACAATACAGAATTTTACACACTGATACGCTTGACAATGTAAGTACCTAAACATTTTTATACAACAATAAGAAAAAACCATATTTAAAATTTGCTTAAACCGACAAAAATTGACGACAATTAGAAAAAAAAATTCTTTCTCATAGATTATACCACAATATATCGCACAGCCGATGACGCCAGCCCATTGTGTGCCGCCTTAACTATTGTTCTCTCGCTCCGACCCTCACGCAACCCTATTCCCGTCCTCCTCTATACTCGCACGCCAAGCGCGCTCACGTCACCCAGAGCGATAGAAAACAGATTATATACAGTACGCACAAAAAGTTTCAAAAAATCGATACGAAATATTCGAATTTCGATTATATAAAGTGCATTTTTCCCCAGAATAATCCCAATAATAATAATAATAATTATCAATAACAATTTTTTTTAAATTTTGCCCCAGATTATTTTTTCTCAATTTTATAACTTTTCATTGATTGTCACAAAATCAAACAACAATCAATCCCAAAAATAATAATATTTTCATAAATACCATAATTTTTCGAAAAAGAATTTTTTTTTACAAACAAAACAGCTAGAATAACGCGGGAACCGAGCGCCGACAGGCTATAGCGCTATCTCTATTCTGCGCGTAATGAGGCTGAAGCTGGCGGCCGAGTTAGCGGCCAGCGTACGCGCACCGCTAGCGGGCCCCCGCGCGCGCGGCACTCTAATAGTTGATAAAAAATTCGTTTCTCATGAAATCCTTTGTCATAAAATTCTGAAAAAAATTACACATCTTATTTAAGATGTTTACTAGACAATAAGACAAGGCGGACCCTTTGGCTATGTTTTAAGGGGTCCGTAGGTATAAATAATTATAGAGACAACCTACTAGCGGTAGCAATCCGAGAAAATTCCGAAATAATTCATAGATACTCCTTAAGGTATGTACTATGTATTACTGAAGAGTTTTCTCGGGAGCAGACCCTTTAAGGGTATTTTTACGGGGTCTATAGTCTCCAAACGTGCTTGGTCGCTCTCATAAGTGCGCAGGCTGACCAGTAGCAATCCGAGAAAATTCCGAAATAATTTATAGACACTCCTTAAGGTATGTACTATATATTACCGAAGAGTTTTCTCGGGAGCAGACCCTTTAAATGCTTTTTTAAGGGGGCTAAAGTTTCCAAATGAGGGAGGTCGCTCCCATAGAGACGGCCGCTGGCGGTAGCAATCCGTAAAAAATCCGAAATAATTCATACACACTATTTAAGGTATGCACTATGTATTA
Source organism: Ichneumon xanthorius (assembly GCA_917499995.1). Lineage (NCBI taxonomy): Eukaryota > Metazoa > Arthropoda > Insecta > Hymenoptera > Ichneumonidae > Ichneumon > Ichneumon xanthorius. The sequence goes on along the minus strand of CAKJTD010000068.1, from coordinate 230,767 downwards.
CCGAAGAGTTTTCTCGGGAGCAGACCCTTTAAATGCTTTTTTAAGGGGTCTAAAGTCTCCAAATGAGGGCGGTCGCTCTCATAGAGACGGCCGCCGGCGGTAGCAATCCGAGAAAATTCCGAAATAATTCACAGATACTCCTTAAGGTATGTACTATGTATTACCGAAGAGTTTTCTCGGGAGCAGACCCTTTAAGGGTATTTTTAAGGGGTCCAAACCCTCCAAACGAGGTCGGTTGCTCCTATAGAGACGGTCGCTGGCGGTAGCAATCCGTAAAAAATCCCAAATAATTCATACACACTATTTAAGGTATGCACTATGTATTACCGAAGAGTTTTTTTGGGAGCAGACCCTTTAAGGGCATTTTTAAGGGGTCTAAAGTCTCCAAACGAGTTCGATCAGTCCCATAGAGGCGGGCGCTGGCGGTAGCAATCCGCGAAAAATCCGAAATAATTCGTACATACTATGTAAGGTATGCACTATGTATTACCGAAGAGTTTTGTTGGGAGCAGACCCTTTAAGGGCATTTTTAAGGGGTCTAAAGTCTCCAAACGAGTTCCGTCGGTCCCATACAGCCGGGCGCTGGCGGTAGCAATCCGCCAAAAATCCGAAATAATTCATACATACTATCTAAGGTGTGCACTATGTATTACCGAAGAGTTTTCTCGGGAGCAGACCCTTTAAGGGTATTTTTAAGGGGTCCAAACCCTCCAAACGAGGTCGGTTGCTCCTATAGAGACGGTCGCTGGCGGTAGCAATCCGTAAAAAATCCGAAATAATTCATACACACTATTTAAGGTATGCACTATGTATTACCGAAGAGTTTTTTTGGGAGCAGACCCTTTAAGGGCATTTTTAAGGGGTCTAAAGTCTCCAAACGAGTTCGGTCGGTCCCATACAGCCGGGCGCTGGCGGTAGCAATCCGCGAAAAATCCGAAATAATTCATACATACTATTTAAAGTATGCACTATGTATTACCGAAGAGTTTTCTCGGGAGCAGACCCTTTAAATGCTTTTTTAAGGGGTCTAAACTCTCTAAATGAGGGCGGTCGCTCTCATAGAGACGGCCGCTGGCGGTAGCAATCCGAGAAAATTCCGAAATAATTCACAGATACTCCTTAAGGTATGTACTATGTATTACCGAAGAGTTTTCTCGGGAGCAGACCCTTTAAATGCTTTTTTAAGGGGGCTAAACTCTCCAAATGAGGGCGGTCGCTCCCATATAGACGGCCGCTGGCGGTAGCAATCCGAGAAAAATCCGAAATAATTTATACACACTATTTAAGGTATGCACTATACATTACCAAAGAGTTTTTTTGGGAGCAGACCCTTTAAGGGCATTTTTAAGGGGCCTAAAGTCTCCAAACGAGTTCGGTCGCTGTCACAGATGCGTAGGGTGATCGGTAGCAATCCGCGAAAAATCCGAAATAATTCATACATACTATTTAAGGTGTGCACTATGTATTACCGAAGAGTTTTCTCGGGAGCAGACCCTTTAAATGCTTTTTTAAGGGGTCTAAATTCTCCAAATGAGGGCGGTCGCTCTCATAGAGACGGCCGCCGGCGGTAGCAATCCGAGAAAATTCCGAAATGATTCACAGATACTCCTTAAGGTATGTACTATGTATTACCGAAGAGTTTTCTCGGGAGCAGACCCTTTAAGGGTATTTTTAAGGGGTCCAAACCCTCCAAACGAGGTCGGTTGCTCCTATAGAGACGGTCGCTGGCGGTAGCAATCCGTAAAAAATCCCAAATAATTCATACACACTATTTAAGGTATGCACTATGTATTACCGAAGAGTTTTTTTGGGAGCAGACCCTTTAAGGGCATTTTTAAGGGGTCTAAAGTCTCCAAACGAGTTCGATCAGTCCCATAGAGCCGGGCGCTGGCGGTAGCAATCCGCGAAAAATCCGAAATAATTCGTACATACTATGTAAGGTATGCACTATGTATTACCGAAGAGTTTTGTTGGGAGCAGACCCTTTAAGGGCATTTTTAAGGGGTCTAAAGTCTCCAAACGAGTTCCGTCGGTCCCATACAGCCGGGCGCTGGCGGTAGCAATCCGCGAAAAATCCGAAATAATTCATACATACTATTTAAGGTGTGCACTATGTATTACCGAAGAGTTTTCTCGGGAGCAGACCCTTTAAGGATATTTTTAATGGGTCCAAACCCTCCAAACGAGGTCGGTTGCTCCTATAGAGACGGTCGCTGGCGGTAGCAATCCGTAAAAAATCCGAAATAATTCATACACACTATTTAAGGTATGCACTGTGTATCACCGAAGAGTTTTTTTGGGAGCAGACCCTTTAAGGGCATTTTTAAGGGGTCTAAAGTCTCCAAACGAGTTCGGTCGGTCCCATACAGCCGGGCGCTGGCGGTAGCAATCCACGAAAAATGTGAAATAATTCATACACACTATTTAAGGTATGCACTATGTATTACCGAAGAGTTTTTTTGGGAGCAGACCGTTTAAGGGCATTTTTAAGGGGTCTAAAGTCTCCAAACGAGTTCGGTCGGTCCCATACAGCCGGGCGCTGGCGGTAGCAATCCGCGAAAAATCCGAAATAATTCATACATACTATTTAAAGTATGCACTATGTATTACCGAAGAGTTTTCTCGGGAGCAGACCCTTTAAATGCTTTTTTAAGGGGTCTAAACTCTCTAAATGAGGGCGGTCGCTCTCATAGAGACGGCCGCCGGCGGTAGCAATCCGAGAAAATTCCGAAATAATTCACAGATACTCCTTAAGGTATGTACTATGTATTACCGAAGAGTTTTCTCGGGAGCAGACCCTTTAAGGGTATTTTTAAGGGGTCCAAACCCTCCAAACGAGGTCGGTTGCTCCTAAAGAGACGGTCGCTGGCGGTAGCAATCCGTAAAAAATCCCAAATAATTCATACACACTATTTAAGGTATGCACTATATATTACCAAAGAGTTTTTTTGGGAGCAAACCCTTTAAGGGCATTTTTAAGGGGCCTAAAGTCTCCAAACGAGTTCGATCAGTCCCATAGAGCCGGGCGCTGGCGGTAGCAATCCGCGAAAAATCCGAAATAATTCGTACATACTATGTAAGGTATGCACTATGTATTACCGAAGAGTTTTGTTGGGAGCAGACCCTTTAAGGGCATTTTTAAGGGGTCTAAAGTCTCCAAACGAGTTCCGTCGGTCCCATACAGCCGGGCGCTGGCGGTAGCAATCCGCGAAAAATCCGAAATAATTCATACATACTATTTAAGGTGTGCACTATGTATTACCGAAGAGTTTTCTCGGGAGCAGACCCTTTAAGGGCATTTTTAAGGGGTCTAAAGTCTCCAAACGAGTTCGATCAGTCCCATAGAGCCGGGCGCTGGCGGTAGCAATCCGCGAAAAATCCGAAATAATTCGTACATACTATGTAAGGTATGCACCATATACCTTTAAGGGCATTCTTAAGGCGTCTAAAACGTCCAAACAAGTTCGGTTCGATTTTAGGCCCCTTAAAAATGATCTTAAAGGGTCTGCTCCCAAAAAAACTCTTTGGTAATGTATAGTGCATACCTTAAACAGTGTGTATAAATTATTTCGGATTTTTCTCGGATTGCTACCGCCAGCGGCCGTCTCTATGGGAGCGACCGCCCTCATTTGGAGACTTTAGCCCCCTTAAGAAAGCATTTAAAGGGTCTGCTCCCGAGAAAACTCTTCGGTAATACATAGTACATACCTTAAGGAGTATCTATGAATTATTTCGGAATTTTCTCGGATTGCTACCGCCGGCGGCCGTCTCTATGAGAGCGACCGCCCTCATTTAGAGAGTTTAGACCCCTTAAAAAAGCATTTAAAGGGTCTGCTCCCGAGAAAACTCTTCGGTAATACATAGTGCATACTTTAAATAGTATGTATGAATTATTTCGGATTTTTCGCGGATTGCTACCGCCAGCGCCCGGCTGTATGGGACCGACCGAACTCGTTTGGAGACTTTAGACCCCTTAAAAATGCCCTTAAAGGGTCTGCTCCCAAAAAAACTCTTCGGTAATACATAGTGCATACCTTAAATAGTATGTACGAATTATTTCGGATTTTTTGCGGATTGCTACCGCCAGCGCCCGGCTCTATGGGACCGACCGAACTCGTTTGGAGACTTTAGACCCCTTAAAAATGCCCTTAAAGGGTCTGCTCCCAAAAAAACTCATCGGTAATACATAATGCATAACTTACATAGTGTGTATGAATTATTTCGGATTTTTTACGAATTGCTACCGCCAGCGGCCGTCTCTATGGGAGCGACCTCCCTCATTTGGAGACTTTAGCCCCCTTAAAAAAGCATTTAAAGGGTCTGCTCCCGAGAAAACTCTTCGGTAATACATAGTGCATACCTTAAATAGTGTGTATGAATTATTTCGGATTTTTTACGGATTGCTACCGCCAGCGGCCGTCTCTATGGGAGCGACCGCCCTCATTTGGAGACTTTAGCCCCCTTAAAAAAGCATTTAAAGGGTCTGCTCGAAGAAAACTCTTCGGTAATATATAGTACATACCTTAAGGAGTGTCTATGAATTATTTCGGAATTTTCTCGGATTGCTACCGGTCAGCCTGCGCACTTATGAGAGCGACCAAGCACGTTTGGAGACTATAGACCCCTTAAAAATGCCCTTAAAGGGTCTGCTCCCAAGAAAACTCTTCGGTAATACATAGTACATACCTTAAGGAGTATCTATGAATTATTTCGGAATTTTCTCGGATTGCTACCGCTAGTAGGTTGTCTCTATAATTATTTATACCTACGGACCCCTTAAAACATAGCCAAAGGGTCCGCCTCGTCTTATTGTCTAGTAAACATCTTAAATAAGATGTGTAATTTTTTTCAGAATTTTATGACAAAGGGTTTCATGAGAAACGAATTTTTTTATCAACTATTAGAGTGCCGCGCGCGCGGGGGCCCTCTAGCGGTGCGCGTACGCTGGCCGCTAACTCGGCCGCCAGCTTCAGCCTCATCTGCGCGTAGCGTGTGTCTAGCGTACGACCGCCATGGTGCATGGCAGAGTAAGACAGGGCATTCTTTCATCTACCCTACACAAACACACACTAACTCGCTTCTTTATTCTTTGCGAACAGAATTAATGATAAAATTAATTTAAAAAAAAATCGTAAAATCCGAAATTTTTATTAAAAAAAAATTTTACTCTGATTGCAACAATAAATCACGCGATTTGCTATAATTATTATTATCAACAATTAAACCAATAGGAATTTTTCGTCAAAAAGTCTACTTTTGCCCTAATCTCCGAAATATTTGACAAACAAAAGAAAATAAATTAATGATCTGTACAACCATTTGAATAATAAATTAACTTAATAACTTTCTTTTTGCATCGATTAATTCCGTTGCAAAACAATTATATTTGCATTTTACAATTTAACCGAAAATAGAAAATTAAAACTATTCTTTGGGAACCTTTTGGCAGATTTTTTTCAGAGCAATTAATTGTTAACAAATAAGTAGTCGAGTACGCAGCACGATTGCGCGAAAAACTCGGAAAAATTACAGATACATTTATAGAGTATATTACCTACAAAAAATTTTTTGTTTACTGCGTTAAACAAAAGGAAAGGAAGAATCCACAACCCATCTCAGCACAAGCCTATTTTACGGTTTAGTCGCTAAATCGTCACAATTAGGCCCCAGTACGACAACTTCTCAAAAACAAATGGCAAATAGTTTTCCGAAACAGTAAGATTCCCTTTACAAAGTGTCATAATTATTAACAATGCTAATACCCAAAACTAAATATTCAACCAAAAACGAACAAACACTCTAAATATATATGTATATATACATATCAATAGAAAAAAAAAGAAATTCCGCCCAGAAATAAAAAAAATAATAATAATACGGGAAGTATATTTAGAAATAACAACGACAGTATTACGTTAGCAATATTAAAACAGGAAATAGTATATAACATAAATAAACATGTCACGACATCACCCTCGCGATCGGAATTATTCGGATTATCGAGATCGTCGACGCGATTCTCGCGATCGAGATTATAGACGTGACTCTCGCGATCGAGATTATCGACGTGATTCACGAAACCGTCGAAACGATTCACGAGACCGGAACTACTGCGGTCGCGGAAGTGACTTCGAAAACAGATTAGAACACGATTCACAACTAGAACAAGGGATTGAACTCGCATTGTTAAAAATCATTCAGGAAAATCCACAAACAATTTTAGGCATTATAAAACTGGCAAACATCCAGACTGCAGCACTTGATATATTATTGGGTTCAATTCCTTCAAAAAAACGAGAGAAATTCAATCGAGCGCTGACAAATGTACTGCGGAAATACCGGGAAATTAAAACAAGCATTTTAGGCACCACGGAAACAATAAAAAAAGAAAAAAAAGAAATGCAAGTAAAATTCAATCACGTCAAAAGTAACCGTATAGAAAATGCACTCGAGACCGTCAACAGTACGACCCAACCACATACACGCGGCCGCTCATCCGACGAATCATCCGGAAATCCAGCACCCAGGAAAAAATAGCACGAAAACGACTCGGACCAGCTACAACAAGGTTCAATGCAGAATAAAAACATAGACACAATACGAAGGAAAGAGAGTGCGAACGTCAGAATGGACCTGACGGTTGACGACGAAACACCACAAACCGAAATTTCGGAAGATGAACTCACCCCAAAAACTCCTAGGACGACAAGGAAACGAAAAAAGGAAACTCCTAGGACGAAAGGAAAACACGAGAACCACCCAAGAAATCAAGGACACGAAAAGAAAAAGTAACAGAGAAATATGTAAAAAAACAATGAAGAAGAAAAGAGTAAAAAAGAGAAGAATAAAGAGAAAAAATCGACCGTACAAAGCGAGACTAGAGTGAAAAGTGCAGAGCGCAGAGGACAGAGAGTCCCGCCTGACACAGAGAGAAAAAGTCCAAAAATACGGAAGGAAGAAGATACAAAAAATGGAAAAACCGATCTGGCAATGCAAAAGGAACAAGATTTACAGCAACGCGACGATCAATCGCCGCCGACAAATATCGGAGAACTGGCCAGCGACGATAAAACCTACGAGCCACCTGTACGACCAACATTCAGATCACCAACAACAGTACAGAAGTTCCGAGGTTTTACCCTGCAACTCCAACTACAGGACGAAACATCAACCACCGATGAATCCAGCATACCTCAGGATGTACCGCCGAACTTTCGATCGTCTACCTTTGACAAAACATCCATAACTCAACATCGGACAGAAAAGGTAGTTGACCAAGAACGTGTTCGACCGACCTTTAGATCACCTTCGTCAAATGAAAAATCGAAGAGCCAACTGCGTAACACTGCTAAACATACCATACAGAAAAAGCGGAAAATAGCGGTCCGTTTATTTAAGGGCAGTATAACAGTAAGAAACAGGACAATAGGCGACTTAATAAACACGCCCAAATTGTGTAAAAAACTGATCATCCTTTTAGATGAATTAAAATTACCATCGATTTACTATCATTCAAAAACTGCCCAGGCACAAGACAATCGATTACCAACAACGCAGGAAGCCATTCGACACCCAAGATCGACGAATGAGTTAGTGGTCACATCAGGGATTTTGCGACAAGCGAGTGAGCTCATCGCCCACGAAGAACAACCAGTCGCCATACCTGAAATGCCGAAGCAAATCGATTTGGCAACACCATCGAAAATTGAGCCGAATTTCCGATCACCATCGACGATCAGGCAAACCACCGAACTAGGAAATCTACCATCTCCTTTCAGCAGGCCCAGAGAGAAAATCAAATTTGGGAAAATCGCACCACTTTCACCTGTGCTACCTAACATCAAACTTCCACTGACATATGCTGAGCGAGGAAAAAGTTCCGACCAAATTATTGCACAAACACCAGTGCAACCAAATTTTAGGTCACCCTCGAATCTCGACCTACATAATAGGATCGCTTCAAGCACTACCCAACAAATGGTGCTACCGAATTTCCGTTCGCCACCTTTTCGTAAACATAAAGTTGTCAAAAAACCACGGCTAACGACAACGTGTCAGAAATACTAACTTGCACATCGCAAAGTTATAAACAACGACACACATCGCATGGAGTGCGTTATTGTAACTGAACAAACGTCTCATCCATCGACATTATTAATTAGCATATTAGTACAACTAGATATTAGGCAAACTAGATATAGCATAAGCGAACACATACACACAAAAACCTATCTGAAGTATTAACAAAACAATTTCAGCCTTTGGAACTATCCAAGTGTATATTTGCTTTACGCGGAAAATATAAAAACAAGCTTGCACGCATGCACAACACACAATATACACTACACGCATGAAACAACACACAAACGCTAGTTAAATCCCTAATACTTAAACAGAATATATATATACCTTAAAAACGAAAAGTATAAACAAAACTAATAACAAGCACCCTCATACACACATAACAGATGAATAGACGAGGAAACACTATGGTCACACGAGAGTGTCTCCTTTGCCCGAAAAAAGTCTCAATAGCGGAATCAACAACCCACCTCGCAGAGTGTTACGAGAAACTGGCAAATCGGATGAAGGAACGTGGCAACCAACATACCGGATGCCCGATATGTTGTGGCGTCTTCCCAGCAAACCGCCTTTTGGCACACGTAGATAAATGTGCCAACTACCTGCGGAAACTGGAATTACGAAACGAACGACAGCAGCAACCACAACATCAACAACAACAGCAGCAACCACAACCACAACATCAACAACAACAACAACCACCTCAACGACAACCACACCTTCAACAAGATCTCCGCGCCAAACTGAACCACAATAAAAATAGAACAGCTGCACTCAGCACACAGACACAACCAATCGCAGCACCAGTCACACCACCCTACCACGCACTCCAACAACTACAAGCTGCAGAAATAACACAAATGCGGCACACACTTCCACACCCATCACCATCCGAGGAAATAAACAAAGAAAACTCTGATGACGAATCGACAGACACAGAAGACGACACAGAGCCGGAAGAATCCCGACCGACAACACCTTCGAGAACACCTCCACCAGTATACGAATTATCAAAGACAAAAACAAACTCACGACAAACAACACCGCCACAAGCTCCAGCACCCAAAAAGCAAAAAATCAAACAGGAACCAATCGACGCAGACGCAACACAAAAAAAACCGAAAATAAAACCCGAAATAAAAGAAGAATTAATCGACCTAACTTCAGACACGGAAAAGGAATACGAGACAGACACAGACACAGAAGAAGCATCAAAAACGAGAACATAGACAGGATGGAAAATAGACACACGTCGAAACGTCGATGTAATCGAGACAATAACAAGTGAAGACTCATTCGAGGACAAAAAACCGATTAAAACAACAACATAACACGCGACACAGACAGACAAGAACATCACCCCCGCCGTAACGAGGGAGAGTGTCCTCAACTGGCTAGACAGACAAGACATTGCGACACTGAGACAAATAATAAACGAAAGCAGGACAAGAATCTATTTAATAGAACATTCGGACACAATAAACAGAAAGACAACTACACAGGCCAAGCACCCACCTATCTAAAAACACGCAACCCGAACGACAAACAGACAATAACACGACATGACGAAAAACAACATGCCCACACTGACTAAACTAACTAGACAAATCCCAACACACATTCGAATGGTTGTAACCAGCGCTACCTCATAAATCTCTTCGAAAAATACACAAACATACATACACTTTTCTATCATTATTATTAGTATCGCTAAAATGATCTTCTTACATATAATTAATCAAACATATAATGGCTAGAAATAGAATACTAAGCGCGTGCGACGCACACTACGCGACGCGCAACAATATATACAAAAAAAAGAAGAGAGCCTTAACCTTTAACCTCCACGCATTTCCAAACATGCATATAGATAATCGATAATCAATACATATATATATATATAAAAGGGAGATGAGAACGCAGCGACACACGCTACGAAGCAAATTTAGCATATAAAAACACCGGAAATCGACATTTTTATTTTTTTTTACGGGTAAAAGGCAAGAAAGAAAAAAAAACTGTATTACATTTGTTTTGTTTGTTTATCACTTGAAACCGGTCAATATATTGCTTTTGATATTTTATACTTAAAATATGTCTTATCTTAATTTTTTCCTAAAAAGAAAACATGCCAGAACCAATACCACCTATCCTAAACCAAGGCATCACCTAACATATCTCACCCACTAACGCCAACGCTAATAAAACCTTTAGAAAATGTTTCAGGAAATTATTAGGAAAATATACCAAAAAAAAAAAAAAGAGAAGAGGAAACGAATTCCAAATTTAGAGGGAACAGGAAAACATTGGGGAACGAAACAATATCAAACACTATTAAATCAAAGGAGAAACGTACGAATTTTACAAAACAATAGGACGTTTCGAAACCATCTCCAAATACCAACCAGTCATGGACATCAACGCATTATACCGAATTTTCTTATTAACTACAAAATAACTTCGATAATAAGTCTACAAAAACCGAAATCTGATCCCTTTTATAACATGTCTCTCCCACTAACCCCAAAAGCTAACCAAAAATTTAGACTGTTTCAGAGAACCAAACAATTTACTCGCTATTTTCTACAAATTATTAGCAGTTACATAAAAGGACTAGATGCAGGAAGGCAAACGGAACGAAAAGAAAGGGCATAAGGACTAAACAATTAAAACAAAAAAAAAGCTAAAAGGACAACTACCACCAACTGACTAAATCTTACAAAACCCACAGAACCAACGTGAAAAGTTTCTTATTATAAAAAAAATATATATTGTATATACATATATTTCTTCATAAACCCGACCAATTCTCTATAATCAAACCACCTCCACTAACACAAACGCTAACAAGCAATAGTCAATTACAGATCCAGGTCATTGACAATCACTGAAATAAAGAGCACAAGGAGAAATTCTAATCCAACCAATTCGAGGAACTTTTGAACAACCGAAACAATACAGACGAAACAATCCAAGGACGATAAACTCAACACCACGGTCCAACATACGTCAACGCAAAAAAAAAATGAAAATATATATATACACACACATACACACACATAAAAATAACAAATTACAAACACAAATAACGGTCCAAAACAAATCGGACCATTCTCATTATATAAAATCACAACTTCAAACTATTGTAAAAATCAATTCATAACTCGATGCAGGAGCATCGTTCTTTTTACAACAGGGGGAGTGTAATGGTCCCATAATCATCTTGCTTAATTAACTTAACAAACATTCCTTCACACGCTAGCATCCGATCTTTCATTCGGAATCATAGAGACATTCTTTCTTTTATCACTAAACCGTCAGCATCTTTGCCTGAGTACGTTCGCGCTTTCACGCTAACGGCTCAGCCGACGCGCTCCCGACGGTCGCGCGACGGGCCCTTATCAGCGCGCATTAATACAAAGCATACGCGCATTAATACAAAGGCAGCGTCGAAGCCCTCAGCCTCGACGCCGAACCTGTAGTTCATCGTTACGTCCCGAAACTGTTAGACGTTCGCTCTCCTCTAACCGCTACGACCCATAAACACAGTCTTTATTCACAACTATTCGAAGTTAAACAATTCATTCATTCAATAAAAGCTATCACACCTGGCAGGCTATCACAGTTCGCAGGGTCCAAAGTTACAGTACCGTACGGACGTCCGAGACAAAAAAATGAGTGAAAAATCAATTTTTATGTCACCGGAGGGTAAAGAAAATAGTACGCATCATGTTGGAGGTCTACCGAAAGGACCGCTGAAAGAATTTTACTTTTAGGTTCATTTGGTGCCCAGCGTCCCCATCGAAAGTCTCCAAAGAGACCGCGAAGGTGATTTTAATAGGCACTCTTTGCCTGTTTTTAATAGTGAGTGCCTAAAAATGTTCAACATGAAATAGTTACACAACAATGAGGTCTCAATAAATTACGTAACTGAGAATAATACTATTCATTGTATAGTGGAATGAGATATGATTTAGAAGATAATTTAGGAAAGAATCTGCGAGAGAATCTGGGAGAGAATCTGGGAGAGAATCTGGGAGAGAATCTGGGAGAGAATCTGGGAGAGAATCTGGGAGAGAATCTGGGAGAGAATCTGGGAGAGAATCTGGGAGAGAATCTGGGAGAGAATCTGGGAGAGAATCTGGGAGAGAATCTGGGAGAGAATCTGGGAGAGAATCTGGGAGAGAATCTGGGAGAGAAGCTGGGAGAGAATCTGGGAGAGAATCTGGGAGAGAATCTGGGAGAGAATCTGGGAGAGAATCTGGGAGAGAATCTGGGAGAGAATCTGGGAGAGAATCTGGGAGAGAATCTGGGAGAGAATCTGGGAGAGAATCTGGGAGAGAATCTGGGAGAGAATCTGGGAGAGAATCTGGGAGAGAATCTGGGAGAGAATCTGGGAGAGAATCTGGGGGAGAATCTTTCCGAACAGATATCCAATTTATTTTACAGATCGTTTGCAAACTTACAATGTCCTTGCTAAAAAATAATAAGAACGTGAATAATTCATTATGGCTGTTAGGTGCGGCAGTCGGGTAAGCGCGAATAATGACAACCTAGTTAATAGTGAAGAAGGGTTGTAGTGTGCATCGGTGTTCAAAAAATGTTCAATATGACATAGTTACACAACGGTGAGGTCCCAATAAATTACACGACAAAGAATAATACTATTTTTTAAATAGTGGAATGAGCTACATTTAGAAGATAATCTCGGAAAGAATCTAGGAGAAAATCTGGGAGAGAATCTCTCCGAACCGATATCCAAATTATTGTACAGATAATTTGCAAACTTACAATGCCCTAGCTAAAAAACGTTTTCAAAATCTTCAACACGAAATAAGTACACAACAAGGAATTCTCAATAAATTACGCGACTAAGAATAATACTGTTCTTGAATGGTGGAATGAGATACAATTTAGAAGATAATCTAGAAGAGAAACTAGAAAAGAATCTGGGAGAGAATCTGGGAGGGAATCTGGGAGAGAATGTCTCCGAACCGATATCCAAATTATTGTACAGAGCATTTGCAAACTTACAATGTCCTTGCTAAAAAAAGTTTTAAAAATCTTCAACACGAAATAGGTATACAACAATGAGGTCTCAATCAATTACGCGACTAAGAATAATACTATTCTTTGAATGGTAGAATGAGATACAATTTGGGAGAGAATCTGAGAGAGAATCTCTCCGAACCGATATCTAAATTATTTTACAGATCGTTTGCAAACTTACAATGCCCTTGCTAAAAAATAATAAGAAAGTAAAGAATTCATGATGGCTGTTAGGTGCGGAAGTCGGGTAAGCGCGAATAATGGCAACCTAGTTAATAGTGAAGAAGGGTTGTAGTGTGCATCGGTGTTCAAAAAATGTTCAATATGACATAGTTACACAACGGTGAAGTCCCAATAAATTACACGACAAAGAATAATACTATTTTTTGAATAGTGGAATAAGCTACATTTAGAAGATAATCTCGGAGAGAATCTGGGAGAGAATCTAGGAGAAAATCTGGGAGAGAATCTCTCCGAACCGATATCCAAATTATTGTACAGATCATTTGCAAACTTACAATGCCCTTGCTAAAAAACGTTTTCAAAATCTTCAACACGAAATAGGTACAATGGTGATAATTTGTTTGGGAAAAAAAATGAATTCGAGCCGGATGCTAAATTACCGTGCGCATCCAGATCGAATTTGCTTTTTCGTAAAAAAAAAAAAAAAAAATGAGCACCATTGAGAAAAGTTGATTACAGTTTTCATTACCGACAGCGATATTTCAGTTCCCCTAAAAAATTAACTTTCCCGTCCCAGTCTGTCGAACATGTACTCGCTCGATGGTGTAATAATAATGACGGAATTCAAAACAAACTGCGCTGTTGTTACAATAACTCCGCATGCGGATTATGACCATACACGAGTAACCATGATCCATTGGCATAGTAAATTTGCAAATGATCAGTAAAATAATTTGGATATCTGTTCAGAGAGATTCTCTCCTAGATTTTCTCCCAGATTCTCTCCTAGATTTTCTCCCAGATTCTCTCCCAGATTTTCTCCCAGATTCTCTCCCAGATTCACTCCCAGATGCTCTTTCAGTTTCTCTTCTAGATTATCTTCTAAATTGTATTTCATTCTACAATTCAAGGAATAGTGTTATTCTTAGTCGCGTAATGTATTGAGACCTCATTGTTCTGTACCTATTTCGTGTTGAAGATTTTAAAAACTTTTTTTAGCAAGGCATTGTAAGTTTGCAAATGGTCTGTACAATAATTTGGATATCGGTTCGGAGAGATTCTCTCCCAGATTTTCTCCTAGATTCTCTCCAAGATTCTTTTCTAAATGTAGCTCATTCCACTATTCAAAAAATAGTATTATTCTTAGTCGTGTAATTTATTGGGACCTCATTGTTGTATACCTATTTCGTGTTTCAGATATTTAAAACTTTTTTTTAGCAAGGACATTGTAAGTTTGCAAATGATCTGTACAATAATTTGGATATCGGTTCGGAGAGATTCTCTCCCAGATTCTTTTCTAGTTTCTCTTCTAGATTATCTTCTAAATTGTATCTCATTCCACCATTCAAGAATAGTATTATTCTTAGGCGCGTAATTGATTGAAACCTCATTGTTCTGTACCTATTTCGTGTTGAAGATTTTAAAAACTTTTTTTAGCAAGGCATTGTAAGTTTGCAAATGGTCTGTACAATAATTTGGATATCGGTTCGGAGAGATTCTCTCCCAGATTTTCTCCTAGATTCTCTCCGAGATTATCTTCTACATGTAGCTCATTCCACTGTTCAAAAAAATAGTATTATTCTTAGTCGTGTAATTTATTGGGACCTCACCGTTGTGTAACTATGTCATATTGAACATTTTTTGAAAACCGATGCACACTACAACCCTTCTTCACTATTAACTAGGTGGCCATTATTCGCGCTTACCCGACTGCCGCACCTAACAGCCATAATGAATTCTTCACTTAATTATTATTTTTTAGCAAGGGCATTGTAAGTTTGCAAACGATCTGTAAAATAATTTAGATGTCGGTTCGGAGAGATTCTCTCCCAGATTCGCTCCCAAATTGTATCTCATTCCACCATTCAAAGAATAGTATTATTCTTAGTCGCGTAATTGATTGAGACCTCATTGTTGTATACGTATTTCGTGTTGGAGATATTTAAAACTTTTTTTTAGCAAGGACATTGTAAGTTTGCAAATGATCTGTACAATAATTTGGATATCGGTTCGGAGAGATTTTCTCCCAGATTCTCTCCCAGATTCTTTTCTAGTTTCTCTTCTAAATGTAGCTCATTCCACTATTCAAAAAATAGTATTATTCTTAGTCGTGTAATTTATTGGGACCTCACCGTTGTGTAACTATATCACATTGAACATTTTTTGAACACCGATACACACTGCAACCCTTCTTCACTATTAACTAGGTTGCCATTATTCGTGCTTACCCGACTGCCGCACCTAGCCGTCACCATGAATTCCCTGATAGACAAAGCAGCACGAAACGCAGCACATGACACAATAATTATGGCACGTGCTGCACATGCCGTAATTATTGTGTCATGTGCTGCGTTTCGTGCCGTTTGTCTATCAGGGTTCTACCCTTTCTTATTATTTTTTTTAGCAAGGACATTGTAAGTTTGCAAACGATCTGTAAAATAAATTGGATATCTGTTCGGAGAGATTCTCCCCCAGATTCTCTCCCAGATTCTCTCCCAGATTCTCTCTCAGATTCTTTCCTAAATTATCTTCTAAATCATATCTCATTCCACTATACAATGAATAGTATTATTCTCAGTCACGTAATTTATTGAGACCTCATTGTTGTGTAACTGTTTCATGTTGAACATTTTTAGGCACTCACTATTAAAAATAGGCAAGTAGTGCCTATTAAAATCACCTTCGCGGCCTCTTTGGAGACTTTCGATGGGGACGCTGCGCATCAAATGAACCTAAAAGTAAAATTCTTTCAGCGGTCCATTCGGTAGACCTCCAACATGATGCGCACTATTTTCTTTACCCTCCGGTGACATAAAAATTGCTTTTTCACTCATTTTTTTTGTCTCGGACGTCCGTACGGTACTGTAACTTTGGACCCTGCGAACCAATTGGGCTCAATTTTTCAGGATTCTTTTATCACATTGTTTTGAGTATGCACGTACATTTTGGAAGTTTTTAAAATTATATTTGATTAGCAATTGTATTGCAGGTTATGTTATTTTAACTTCCCTAAAAACGATTTTTCTTCCTGTCAAACAATAAACTTCGGTTGTGAAAAATAAAAGACAAAATATTGCTAATTTTCTGATAAATTGGTGCTCGTTCTATTTCGATAATCGTACATTTTTCAATAAAAATTATTCACAATATTTTACAAGAAATTGTTTACATTCGTAAAAATAAATTTCAATTTCACATGTGCACTGAAAAACTTGGTTATAAACTCACTAAGAAGAATCATCGAGTATTCAACATAATTGTAATTTCCCAATTAATGTTGAAAACAATCACGATCGTACATTTATTTTCCCTTTAATTATATCTGTCAATCTTTGGAAGCCGTCGGCAATTTTGTAGCAGACGTCATCCAGTGCGCACAACTCGTGACGCAGGTACACGCAGTGGCGGGGACATTTGAAATGAAAAGAAAAAAATTCTTACTGTCGTAGATATGCACAGGTGAGCCGGAGAGGTGAGGGACCAGGCGATAAATAAATAAACGGCGGTTAACGGAGAAACAAAATATATAAACTTTAATAACTGATAAAGCGGTAACAAAAGGTGTGATCGTGATAGGCGGTTGACGCTGACTGACGTCTCGGTGACAGCGACGAAAACAAGAGCGCCGGGCGGCGCACGAACTGTAGAAATACCAAATTAGGTATAGGAACTCGTCTACTGGTCAGCTGTCGGGGCAATGACCTCGCTCCGATAATCGAGAGATCTCGGTAAACGGACTGTGTGAAATAGATCGTAGCGCGATCCGGAACATTCCGCCCGCCTCGTCACTGACGAAATGTAAACAAATCCGCTGAAATTAATCCGTTGAGAGTTCGTCCTTTCTCGACAGAAGGCAAAGCTTCACGATGGGCCTCTTGAAAGTAGATCTCGCCGTCTTGACCGTGACGACGCGGATATGCCCGTCCTCTCCCGGGTGCGTGGCAATGACTCGAGCGAGTGGCCACTTAGTCGGAGCCGCGAGCTCGCTAGTCACCAAAACGAGATCTCCAGTCCGGAGAGGTGGCTGCGGCTTGCTCCACTTCGGCCGAGCTTGAAGCTGGTGGAGATACTCCGAAGCCCAGCGGTCCCAGAAGCTGTCCCTCATTTTCTGGATGCACTGCCAGCGCGATAAACGCGACGTCTGGAGATGGAGAAGTCCCGGCTCGGGAACCGCGGAGAGCGGCGCTCCAGTTAAAAAGTGACCTGGAGTGAGCGCGCTGAGGTCGTCGGGGTCGTCGGAAAGAGCCTGGAGTGGCCTAGAATTAAGGCAAGCCTCGATCTGGGCAAGAAGCGTCGCCATCTCTTCGAACGTAAGAGTCGTATCCCCGATGACACGGCGAAGATGATGCTTTACAGATTTTACGGCGGCCTCCCAGAGACCCCCGAAGTGCGGTGCGGCCGGTGGATTGAACCTCCACTCGACTCCATCGTTGGCGAGCGCCGTCGCTATCTTCTGTGACTCCGCCGATGCTGAAGCGAATAGAGACCGAAGCTCGGCGTCAGCTCCCACGAAGTTGGTCCCGCAATCGCTCGAAATCGTGTGGCAAAGCCCTCGACGCGACGTAAACCGTTTGTAAGCAGCAAGGAAGGCCTCCGTCGTGTAGTCCGAAACGGCTTCCAAGTGGACAGCCTTTGTGGCAAAGCAAACGAAGACGGAGATATACGCCTTCGTCGATTTCTGTCCTCGGCCCTTGGAGGTGCGGAGCTGGATAGGCCCGGCATAATCTACACCGGTGTGGTAGAACGGTCGCGCGCGAGTGACTCTCTCTCTCGGCAAGTTGCCCATAAGCTGCGTGGCCGTAGCAGCGCGGAATCGAAGGCACCTGATGCAACGACCGATGAACGTCTTCACCGACGAGCGTCCCGCGGTAATCCAGAATCGTCGGCGGAGAGTAGCGAGCGTTAACTGCGCCCCGCCGTGAAGAGTCTGCCGGTGAGCCTGGTCGACGAGAAGAGGCGTGAGCGGCGACTCGCGCGGTATGATGACTGGATGCCGTTCGTCAGGATCCAAGACAGCGTGTTTCAGACGGCCACCGACGCGGATCAGACCGTCACCGTCGAGAAAAGGGTTGAGACGGAAAAGCGAACCCTTCGAGAGAGCCGTGCGCGACTCGAGAGCGAGCAGCTCGCCTCGATACAACCGATGCTGCTCGAGCCTCGCAGCACACGCCAGCGCGGCAGAGAGCTCCGACGGGAGAAGCGTCGATGAGAGCTGTCGATCCTTCCCGCGACTATCTCCTCGAATCCGAGCGTTCGCAGCGAAGCGCCGGCACCAAGCGAGGATGCGTTGTAGGCGAGAGAGACTCGAGTAGCGAGTAAGCAGCTCGAAGGGAGCCTCGTGCTCTCTCGCTGCAGCATGCGACTGAAGACGTTGCTCCGGCGGATCGGTGCAGCCAGGAGACGGCCTAATCGGCCACAGCGCCGGAGGAGAGCACAGCCACGGTGGCCCGGTCCACCAGAGCTCGTGATCCTTGAGCTCGGAGGCGAGCAGGCCCCGCGAAGCGCAGTCTGCAGGGTTCTGGCGAGACTCAACGTGCCCCCACGTCGCGTCGGGAAGAGTGAGCTGAATCTCGGAGACGCGATTAGCAACGTACGTCTTCCAGCGTACAGGATGCCCTCGGATCCAGGCGAGCGTCACTGTGGAGTCCGACCACAGGTGGACCGGACACTCGAGCTTCAGGACGTCGACGATACGCTTCGTCAGTCTGACAAGCAGGTGAGCCGCGCAAAGCTCGAGACGCGGCAGCGAGACCTGTTTCACCGGCGCGACCTTCGTCTTGGAAGCGACGAGAGTTGCTGTTCGAGCCGTACTGGAGACGCAGAGGTAGACTACGGCCGCGTAAGCCCTCTCCGACGCGTCGGCGAATCCGTGAAGTTCAATGTCGTGCGATGTGGACTGTAGTTTGAGCCATCGAGGGATTCGGATGCTCGAAATCCCGGATAAGTGAGCGTAGAATGAGAGCCACTCCGATGCCTCGTTCTCGGGCAGTGGCTCGTCCCAGTCGAGCTTCAGGAGCCACAGCGACTGGAGGAAAATTTTTGCCTTGACGATGACCGGCGCAAGCCATCCTAGAGGATCGAAGAGCTCCGCTGTCCTCGCGAGAACTCTCCGCTTGGTGACCGGTAGCTCGCATTGTGGAGTTTTCAGATGAAAAATGAAACAATCGCCGTCGGCCCTCCACGAAAGTCCAAGCATGCGAAACGATTGCTCCGACGGGAGGCTGAGACTCTTCCCTGCCGCGAGGAACGATGGCGGTAGGTGCGAGAGAAGATCGATCGAGTTTGACGCCCATTTCCGAAGCGAGAAGCCGCCCGCCGTAAGCAGCCCGATTATTTCACGCTGCAGAGCGAGTGCCGACGTGACATCGTCGGCCCCCGAGAGGACGTCGTCCACATAGACGTCGGTGCAAAGAGAGTCCGAACCCCGTGGGAAACGATCCCTTTCGTCGAGAGAGAGTTGCCGAATGACGCGGAGCGCGAGATACGGCGCGCACGCGAGACCGTAAGTAACCGTGCTCAGTCGGAAAATGCTTGGCTCGGGCTGAGACGGTTTGCGCCAGAGAATCCGCTGGAGATCGCGGTCGCCGGGATGGAGCGCGATCTGCCGAAACATCTTCTCCATATCGGCCGAGAAAACGATGGCGTGCCGCCTCCAGCGCAGCACGACGTCAATGAGCTCAGGGAGCAAGGCCGGTCCAATGTGCAGGCAATCGTTGAGAGACTTTCCAAGGCTCGTCTTCTGTGATCCGTTGAAGACAACTCGCAGTTTAGTAGTCTCGCTGGACTCGCGGATGACGCCATGATGAGGTAGATAGTAGACCGGCCCCGACTCCTCGCGTCCAGGCGGCACGCGCTCCATGTGCTGGAGCTCTTCGTATTCTTCCAGAAATTTGCTGTACGCCGTCGCGAATCGCTCGTCGCGAGCGAAACGCTGCTCCATGCGAGCGAGCATGCGAGCTGCTGCCGAGCGTGACTCTCCAAGAATCGTCGGAGCTTCTTTGAACGGAAGCCGGACAATGTAGCGTCCGCTCGAGTCGCGAGAATGCGACGAAACGAAATGCTCTTCGCACTCCTTTTCGTCCGCTGTGAGCTCCGAGGGCGTCGGCATCTCCTCCTGTTCCCAGAATCGTTGAAGTGACGCGGAGAGTGGCAGTTCGATCGACGTCTGGTGGCTGATGCACGCTCCATTCGCCTCGCCCTGAAGAGAGATGCGCCCCGATAGAATCCAGCCGAGGTGAGTGTTTTGCGCGATCGGCGCGTCGAGCGGCCCCTTCCGTACCCCGGGCAGGAGGAGATGCGAGAAAACGTCAGCCCCGATGAGGAGCTCGATCTTGAGGTTCGACGTGACGTCAGGGTCAGCGAAAGTCAGCCCGTCGAGATGCGACCAGTTTACCGACGTTGCAACCTGAGGCGGCGAGTAGGCGGTCAGTCGAGGCAGGACCAGCGCACCGATCTCGAGTTCGAAGCGCGAGTCGAGACGCGACGAGATGCGAAGCGCGACCCTTCCGCGCGATCGGGTCGCCGGCGTCGCTCCAATCCCGGTGATTGATACCGACGCGGATGTACGCGGAAGCCGCAGCCGCTGCGCGAGAGCCTCCGACACGAACGAGGCTTCGGAGCCCTGGTCGAGAAGCGCTCGTGTGAGAATCGGGACGCCGCCCGCCGTGAACGCGTTGACGACCGCGGTTGCGAGGAGAACCCGAGTAGCAGCGCACACAGCGGGGCGAGAGAAGTCCTGGGCGACGAGACCGGCTACGGACGATGCGACGCACTCCCCCGTCGTAGATGGATGGGCGGTGTCTCCCCGTGTAGACCCTGCCGCCGGGATCGGCCGTCCAGGCGGATTCGATTCGGCGCCGTGGATCATCGTGTGGTGCCGAGCCTTACACGCCTGACAGACCTTCTGCGAGTGGCACTCGCGCACGAAGTGTCGACCGAGGCAATTGAGACACAAGTTGTTGGCGAGCACGAAGGTTTTCCTCTCGTCCGCACTCTTGGCTCGAAAGCTGTCGCAGGAAACGATGAAGTGGTCTTGCTGGCAGAACGCGCACTTCCTCGCTCCCGAGGATGCTCGTGACGCTTGATGCGACCGCACCCGGCTGGTTGACTTTGCGTCAGACTTCGGCTGAGTCGCTGAGGTGGCCGGAGTCTTGGCCGAGGAGGCGGTAGCCGTCTCTGCAGGCTCGAGGGCTTGCACAGCACAAATCCTAGCCTCGAGAAAAGCTTGCAGCTCTGCGAACGTCGCTGGCGTCTTCTGAGACGACACCGAAGACTCCCACTCGCGGCGCAATTGCTTATCGAGCTTCTGCGCTGTAAGGTGGACGAGAAAATCCCCGTATCCGTCAACCGGCCGACCCAAAGCTCGAAGCGCCGACACGGCGTTAACCGTGCCGTTGAAAAGTGCCCTAAGCTCCGATGATGACTCGGACTTCATCGGCTGAAGAGCGCAGATAATTGCTATTTGAGCGCCCGTCAGAAGCCGAGTATTCTCGTATCGGTCCGTCAAGGCCTTCCAGGCCGAGTCGAGATTCTCCGCGGACAGCGGCACTGACGCGATCAGCGCGGCAGGCTCCTTAGTTAAACTCATTTTGAGATAGTGCAACTTCTCAATCGCCGTTAGCGACGTGTTGGTACCGACCATCGACGTAAAAAGGTCGCGAAACGACGGCCACTCCGTGAAGTCTCCGGAGAATCGCGGCAGGTTGATTTTCGGCAGCTGCTTGGCGACCGGCGCGCTTTTCGGTGCGGGAACGCCGGCATCACCCTTGAGTTGCCTGAGAAGGTCGAGGAACTTTCCCTTGTTCAAGAAGTAGGCGTCCTCAGTAACCTCGAATACGTTCGTACTGAAATACGGCAGTTTCCGATCATCCTCGGCAGCCGAATCCTCGATCTCGTCGTGCCTCTCGCAGAATTCCTCCCACTGCTTGTTGATGGTTTCGATCTTCGCTTCGATAACCCCGATCGTGACATTGCCGCGACCAATCCTCTTCAAATTCTCGACCGAGCGGATGATGTGCCCCGAGACACGTCCCTGCTGTTTTAGCATCCCTTCCATGGCAGCCAATTCCAGCCAACGCGAGCGACGCGAAATCCGAAGCCCTCGCTTCGATACCTTTAATGCCGTGGGAAAGAGCGAGACCGGCGTAAACAAGGCGATGCCCGCTACAGAGCGAGCGGGCGAGCGATAACCGAGCGTCCGAGCCCGGTAGCACGTTACCGAACGCGTTGGCACTCTTAGGTAGCGGCCGGGAGGGGAGCAGTTTACCGAGAGCGCGACGCGCTAACCCTTCGCCTTCGAACTCCGATTCGGCGGCGTTACGCGGGAGACACAGAGAGCCGCGAGATCCGCGAGCGGCCCGAGGGCATTGACCCGAACCCGCGGCAGCTGAAACCTCGGAGACCCCGAGCTATACCGAGCTCCGAGAGTCGCGCGCGAGACCAACGCACCGATGTAAACAACAGCCGGTGACCGTCAAAGGTCAGTCCGCGATTTGAACTGACCGTTCGGACAACGGCCGTCCAACGATTCCTCTAACGCGCGCGAAGGAACCGACTTTGCACAGAATGTTCGAGAACTCCCGGCACCTGGAGGCGACCGAGATGAGCCCGTTGATAAGCACCAAGATGAGATGATGAGATCCGAGGCGATAGCCGGGATCTCCCCGTGATACTAGCGAACAACTCCTCGGCGAGAGCCTCCACGTTGAGTCGCGCGACTTCCCGATGTTTCCGCGATTTCGCACCGTTTATCAACCCGAGTTTCTGCACTTCCCCTGCCCAATCCGGCTCGAAGGACCAAAAATGTCGTAGATATGCACAGGTGAGCCGGAGAGGTGAGGGACCAGGCGATAAATAAATAAACGGCGGTTAACGGAGAAACAAAATATATAAACTTTAATAACTGATAAAGCGGTAACAAAAGGTGTGATCGTGATAGGCGGTTGACGCTGACTGACGTCTCGGTGACAGCGACGAAAACAAGAGCGCCGGGCGGCGCACGAACTGTAGAAATACCAAATTAGGTATAGGAACTCGTCTACTGGTCAGCTGTCGGGGCAATGACCTCGCTCCGATAATCGAGAGATCTCGGTAAACGGACTGTGTGAAATAGATCGTAGCGCGATTCGGAACACTTACTTTAATTTATTTTTCAATGTATATTACCATACATATTGGAAAAAACAATTTCTTTATTTTCTTTTTGTTGTCATTTTAAAATTCCTTCCGAATAGAATTTTTTTATTTTATCTCGGATTTTTTCAACTATTCTTTTTTTCAATTGTTTCAATATATCTTTCCAAATACAAAAATAAAACGAAAAAAAAAATTAAATTTCTCGAACTTTTCATCAAAACAAGACTTTATTTAAGTAACATCTTACTTCCTCTTCGATGGAAAGCAAGAATCATGACTATATCAGTTTTCGTACTCGAGGTATGATTTCTTTGCAACAACGATAAATGTCGGGGGAATTTCACTAAAAATCGAAAAAAATCAAATTTCTTGAATTTCTCATCTCTAACACTTAGCTTATGAACAAAAAGAATAAGGGTACTGATTCCACGTGACATGGGAAACGAAACAAAACGTTTAAAATGTTAGAATTCAATTTTTTTTATGAAGGCCGGTGTGGAGACTCTTCGCGTCGAATTTTTCCAAAATTTGTAAAATTTAAAAATATTTGGAAAGCATCCAAGAGGCTACAAATTTTTATTTGAGTAACGTCCTACTTCTTCTTCGATGCAATGCAAGAACCATGACAATATCAGTTTTTGTACTCGACGAAATTTCACTAATTATCGAAAACAAAAAAATCAAATTTTTCTATGTGCAAATCACAGTAATTTTTTTCGGCGTTAATTGACGATCACACTTGACCGTCAATTGAACAAAACGCCTATCTAGTTGTGACATTACGGTCACTTTTTTCTGTCATAAATTGGTCACAAAATTTTTCGAATTTAAATATGCACTACAAAGAAAAAACAATAACATGTGAAGTTTCAACTTAGGATAAGAACAAGGAAAGGATAGGATTCACATTTTGTTATAACAACACGCGCTCACCTGAATGTATTCAATAAAAAGAAACATAGTTTAATAGTTTTTTTTCTTATCACAAACTATCTATCACATCTCTTTAATACAGTCATCACTTCTCTTTTATACAGTGTTCACCGATTCACGATTTATGATAGCGAGTATACGACATAGTACAATTATCGATAGTTCGACTTCAAAGCAGGGCGAAAAGCGGCAGTAAATTTGAAAATCGGTCACAAATAAAACGGCCAATTGACTGTCAATTAACTGTCCATTGACGGTCAATTGACCGGTAATTGGCCCATTTTGTGACGACGTTACATCACTAGTCACATCCTTTTCTCGATGGCACTGAGAAACAAGGCCGTCGATCCGGCTCTCGAATCCGTTTGAGCTTCGGATTCTAGTTAAACGTTATTTCGGTTAGACAAGATATTCCTGTAAAAAATTCGTAACTCAGCTGTTAAGAGAGATATCGAGTTCAATCCAGGCGTTTGTCGAAGGGCAAGGCCCATGTTATTTGATAAAAAATCGGCACAGTTCCATCAGTGATACCTGACGGTGAATAAAAATTAGTATTTTCACGTGTTTTGTACGACCTGTGTCCGCTCAGGTATCACTTATAGAACTATGCCGATTTTTTTTCTTCATATTTTCAATAATTTTTTATGATCATTCACCGCGAAAACACGATCGCATAAAGCAAAATATTTTTTAAAAATATATGGATAGGTTTTTTCACGTTATGATAGCTACCAGCGGATTCCATTCACATAGCTTTGCATTTAAATGATATGTAATTCACAAAATTGTCACAAGCCGTCATTGATCAGTTATAAAAAAAATTGTACAATCGATTGAAAAACAATAATGGCAGTGATACCAATTTTTGAATGAGTTGCCTAAACCTTCAGTTATTATTTCGTCCAAAACTTCGAATAAACGCATAAGAACGATTAAATTAAATAATGAAATGTTGCATCGAAGAATGAAAAGCAATCGTATTTATACTACGGATAGAAATATAAATATATAAAAAATAAACTATAAATATATTTCAATGCATAAATACGTAATGCATAATGTGCTGTAAATAACTGTTAGCATGATAACTATAAATCTATGTTTATAAAAACTTAACAATTTAGCGCGCAATCATGGATGAAGAATATATTTTTTAAATGAACACGTTTACAAAAAAAATAATTATAAAAACCGCAGACATAAATGATTACGTTACTCATCGTCAACTTCCTCTTCGTGAACTTCCACGGTGTACGAATAGCTCGGGTGGCGCGCGAAGCCCGCCTTGCGTGCAAATCCGTGAGTGCCTTAAAAATGTCCCGAAGGGACATTTTTGCAGGGTTTGGGGGACGGAGCCCCCCAACTAGCGGGGCGGAGCCAAGCTTGTTTTTTTCTCTCCTAGATTCTCTCCTAGATTCTCTCCTAGATTCTCTTCTAGATTCTCTCCTAGATTCTCTCCTAGATTCTCTCCTAGATTCTCTCCTAGATTCTCTCCTAGATTCTCTCCTAGATTCTCTCCTAGATTCTCTCCTAGATTCTCTCCTAGATTCTCTCCTAGATTCTCTCCTAGATTCTCTCCTAGATTCTCTCCTAGATTCTCTCCTAGATTCTCTCCTAGATTTTCTCCTAGATTCTCTCCTAGATTCTCTCCTAGATTCTCTCCTAGATTCTCTCCTAGATTCTCTCCTAGATACTCTACTAAATTCTTTCTCATTCCACTATACTTTGAATAGTATTATTTTTCGTCCCGTAATTATTTATTGGACAGTCATATTTTAATTGCGTTAATTTACATTCTATGTTTCATATTGGACACACTTTCAACACCGAAATATAATATAGCGCTTCCTCACTACTAACAAGTTCAGCATTACTCGCGGGTACCCGACTACCGGACCTTACGGACGCAATCAATACTTTACTCTCACCCTTTCTTTAGCCAAGGCGTTATCAGTTTGCAGAGGATATGTAAAATAATTTAGATACCTATTCGGAGAGATCCTCTTTTACTTTCTCTGCTAGACTCTTTTTTATTTAAACCATTCTGAAATAAGTACCTCTTGAACTATTTGCTGTTAAATGACGAAACCCTTAAAAGGATGCTGAAGTTGTTTTCTTTTAACCTGCATTACCTGTTTTACCGATGGAACTAGACAGATTTTCAGTTCCAACTTAGCGTTGTTAATATGCTACACATATACGTCAAATCATGCAGGACTATAATACTGACATAACCTCTTCGGTGTGAAGTCGAATTTTGATTGAAATCTTACAATGAATTGAGAAAACCGAATATTATAGTTTACGAAAATGGATGAATGTAGTGATTCGCGATTGACCCATCGGTGGCTCCGCATCGTGCCCTACACTACATTCATGCCGTTGTCATCGCCTCTGATCACCTGTCGCAAGTCGATAGACTAAAAGCGAATGCAGTATACAGTATGCGTGATTATTTTATGTATGAGCAAGTTTCTGACGGTTTTGGCATATTCGGAGAACTTCAAATAATTGGCATGCAGGCTCTTTTGTAAATGAACTCATTCCAAAGGAAAGCGAGGTGCCACTCACACACGTCAAGGGTATATCCTGTTTTCGATCGTCTTATCGTTCCTGAGTCGGAGTCTCTAGATAGCTCCGATTTGATGACCTCCGCGTCGGCGATATAACGATTAAAATCACACAAAATTGATCTGATGGAAATTACACTAAATTACACTAACTTAAAATAAATAAAGAATTACAAAATTCGTCTGATAGTTGATTGTATACTATCTATTGCAGAATTTCCCATAGCCTCTTAAATGAATCTCGGAAAGAATCTGGGATATATTTTCTAGGTTTTTTTTAAACAATATGGCTCCGGTTCCCATGCTGGAATTTATCCAGATTATCGGTGAGATACTCGGAAAGATTTTTACCGAGATTATCGGCGAGAATTTCACCGAGAATCTCGGCCATACTACTTTTTTCAACGCCAGAACCTGCAGACGCAATGATTTTGGTATGTACCTTACTGTGTGTTGTCCGACATCAGGAAAAATTTAGTTGGCGTTTGCAAAGCACTACAAATTTTAATGTATCGCGGAAGAAACTACAATAATCTTTGAAAAAATGGGGTACAGTACACGACCGCGTTTCTCCCAACCGCATAATTCCGAACGACCGCGTATTTCCGAAAATGACGACCGCGTAAGTCCAATTCGGCCCCTTCTCAAGGTCCGTTACCTGCTAGGTGGGGAAAGAAACGACTCCTTCCCTTTTGCTACCTGCGAATGAAATCGTCGCTGCTGTAATTCCGACAATTTTTGCGTATGGAAAGGGACGATGGGCAGGTACTTGGGCAGGTGGTGGGGTATCGGAAATACGCGGTCGTGCCTAATTGGATTGGCTCCCGAGGAACGGAGAAACGCGGTCGTGTACTGTACTCGTATTTTATAATTTCCGAATTTCCTTATAATTTTTCTGCGAACATAGAACACGATAAATATTTATGTAGGTTAATCCTTGAAGCATTCTTGAAGTTTTTCTCGTATATTATAATGTTGCGGATTATTATAATCTCGTAGATTATAATGTAGACTAAGAAAAGTAGGCTGCTGCATGCAATTTTCCAGTATCAATATTTATATTTTATATTAAGAAGTGTCTATTTTCCATTTACAAATTTCTACATAACCCATCACTTTGTTCTCGTGATTACAGTACTAGCCTCGAGAACAAAGGGAGGTCTCGGGTTCGAATCCCGGTGCCGTAGTCTTGCTGGTAAAAAAAATATTGTGACGCGACGTAGCTCCTGGCATCTATCGTGCGATAGCCGATATATGTTCAGTAGACGTCCAATGTTTACGGTCAGTAATCGACGTGACGTAGCTCCGGCGCCGTGAAGCAAACCTAGAAGGCCGACTGTTACTGACATCCAAAAGTACAGTTAACGTTCAGTCATATTGCGTAACCCCCAAAGTGGGTACGGTTCCCACCAAAGGAAAAATAGTAGGTCCCGTCGCTAATAACCATAGCTGCTGATGCGACGTTAAATAATAACAAATAAATAAAAAAAATCTACATTAGTTTTTTACATTAGTTTCTACAAATTTTATGTTTAATTATTAATTTTCCAAATATATGCGAAGCGGTTTATCAATTGCGATGCGTAGAATAACGGCCGAATTAGGGGTGCGCTTAAATTGAAATTTTTAAAATTTTCTGGCGGCCACCCCGTATTATCGTAAGGTATAAAAGAAAAATGCGATGTACGAAGGGTCCCCGAAATTAATGCATTTTTAGAGGTCGCTACCGAGAGTTAAAAAAACAAAGTTTTGGACAATTATAGCTAATAGTTACAAAATGTTATAAAAGCTGAAAACCCGTCGCGAAATAATAACGGAATATTTCATTTCACAACATACATTTGTTACAACAAAAGTTAACTTTAAAATACCTAAGGTTTATCGTTTCTGGTAAAGCGAGTCGACAAATTCCTGGAATAGTCAAAAGGTATAAAATATCTCTATCGAGGAACGAACGAAAAAATTTATTTACCTAATTGTCTTCAACAGCTAAAAAAAGAGTACTCTCGAGAGCACCATGCCCTATGCTTCAGCCAATTAAAATTTTTGAATTTCGACTTCAAATTCAGAATCAGTAACTCCAAAAACTCCTGCGTACGTGTCGAATTTAAAATCTAATAAAAAAAAAATCGCCAATACCACACATCAATATCAACGAAGAGGTTAACAAAGACTATGCATTTTTAAAAATTTATAATATTAAATTTTTCAATTTCAAGAGTCATTCTCAATTCCCAAAAAATTAAGGAATATCGCAAAAATTGTCCTCGAAAGCGTCTGATTAATTTGTCGTAAGAACTACGATCCAAATTGTATGCGGGACTTCTGCAGGCCTCTCGCGGGCCTTTGGCGGGAGTCCCGTCGGGACTCCCGCCGGGACTCCTTCCGGGACTCCTTCCGGGACTAATTTTTTCTGCGCGGGAAAATCGAAGAAGTCACTATAGTGACTTCTTCGATTTTGGTCCCAGCACGAGTGGGTTCGGAAGAACAAGCACTTGTGTCCGCAACGAAGACCCGGAGATACAGATCATTCGCTGTACGAAAGAGTGCTCCACGGATATCGCCGTATTAGACAACTATCCATTGATCCGTAAAATGTTTATTCGCTACAATACTCCATTGCCGTCTTCTGCACCCGTTGAGCGTCTCTTTTCCTTCGATACAATGATGGATTTGCCAAAATATAATGGACTTTCGGACACTAATTTTGAACGACGTGTACTCTCAGTGGTTAACGGAAAGTACGAATTAACGCGAATTAAACACAAATAATATAGTTATTGAGTTATGTTAATAACGTAACGTTTTTTAGTTGTTAATAACGTAACGTTTTTTAGTTGTCCCTTGTACCAGTCCGATTAATTGATCGGACAAATTGAACAAACTTGATGTTATTACAACTTTAATTACTTTGAAATTAAAAGTATGTGAAACTATCACGCGGATAAAGGGTATTTTCTGAGCAGTACTTATGGTGACGCGGAAGACTAAGAATGAGTTTAACAGCACGTTAATATTTTACATATTTTGAACAATGGTGGCTAAATTCAAATGAATAACTATAGATATAAGTAAATGAAATTCAAATACAATTCAATGAAATTCCATTGCAACTACTGAATCTCATTGTAATGAAATTAACTTCCATTACAATTACAATTACTGAATGTAATTTTAATGGAGAAAAAATCCATTACAATTACCGAGTGTAATTGTAATGGCACGAATTTCCATTACAATTGCCGAGTGTATTTTTAATGGCACGAATTTCAATTACAATTACCGAATGTAATTTTAATGGCATGAATTTCCATTACAATTACTGAATGTAATTTTTATGGGATGAATTCCCATTACAATTGCTGAATGTAATTTTAATGAGATGAATTCCCATTACAATTACTGAATGTAATTTTAATGGAATGAAATTTCATTACAATCACTGCATGGAATTTTAATGAAATGAATTCCTAGTGCCATTACTAAATGTAATTTTAATGCAATTGAATTTCATTACAATTAATATCAATAATTGTAATTATTTGAGGCACATTAAAAATTCTTCCCCGTAATTTTAATTAGCTTGAGAACCACTATAAATTGTTTTCAGTAATTTGTAATTTTAATTGCAAATTTTGCCCAACACTCACATGCTCATAAGCCTAGAACTCATGTATCATTTTTTCTACTTTCTAACTCATGACTCGGGTACATATGTACGGCACGTGTTTATTCGATGTACAGGGTCCTATGAGCAGTACATTGATTTTGCCGCACATGAATCTCCTCGTTTTTGCTTCCTCATGGAAGAAGCTTTGCTTTGATGTAAAAAAATTTGTAGAGATTGTAATGAAAACGTCTTCAGAATGTTCTAAAGCGTCGAAAAATTACATTTAAATAGCGTGTGCGTGTGCGTGTGCGTGTGCGTGTGCGTGTGCGTGTGCGTGTGCGTGTGCGTGTGCGTGTGCGTGTGCGTGTGCGTGTGCGTGTGCGTGTGCGTGTGCGTGTGCGTGTGCGTGTGCGTGTGCGTGTGCGTGTGCGTGTGCGTGTGCGTGTGCGTGTGCGTGTGCGTGTGCGTGTGCGTGTGCGTGTGCGTGTGCGTGTGCGTGTGCGTGTGCGTGTGCGTGTGCGTGTGCGTGTGCGTGTGCGTGTGCGTGTGCGTGTGCGTGTGCGTGTGCGTGTGCGTGTGCGTGTGCGTGTGCGTGTGCGTGTGCGTGTGCGTGTGCGTGTGCGTGTGCGTGTGCGTGTGCGTGTGCGTGTGCGTGTGCGTGTGCGTGTGCGTGTGCGTGTGCGTGTGCGTGTGCGTGTGCGTGTGCGTGTGCGTGTGCGTGTGCGTGTGCGTGTGCGTGTGCGTGTGCGTGTGCGTGTGCGTGTGCGTGTGCGTGTGCGTGTGCGTGTGCGTGTGCGTGTGCGTGTGCGTGTGCGTGTGCGTGTGCGTGTGCGTGTGCGTGTGCGTGTGCGTGTGCGTGTGCGTGTGCGTGTGCGTGTGCGTGTGCGTGTGCGTGTGCGTGTGCGTGTGCGTGTGCGTGTGCGTGTGCGTGTGCGTGTGCGTGTGCGTGTGCGTGTGCGTGTGCGTGTGCGTGTGCGTGTGCGTGTGCGTGTGCGTGTGCGTGTGCGTGTGCGTGTGCGTGTGCGTGTGCGTGTGCGTGTGCGTGTGCGTGTGCGTGTGCGTGTGCGTGTGCGTGTGCGTGTGCGTGTGCGTGTGCGTGTGCGTGTGCGTGTGCGTGTGCGTGTGCGTGTGCGTGTGCGTGTGCGTGTGCGTGTGCGTGTGCGTGTGCGTGTGCGTGTGCGTGTGCGTGTGCGTGTGCGTGTGCGTGTGCGTGTGCGTGTGCGTGTGCGTGTGCGTGTGCGTGTGCGTGTGCGTGTGCGTGTGCGTGTGCGTGTGCGTGTGCGTGTGCGTGTGCGTGTGCGTGTGCGTGTGCGTGTGCGTGTGCGTGTGCGTGTGCGTGTGCGTGTGCGTGTGCGTGTGCGTGTGCGTGTGCGTGTGCGTGTGCGTGTGCGTGTGCGTGTGCGTGTGCGTGTGCGTGTGCGTGTGCGTGTGCGTGTGCGTGTGCGTGTGCGTGTGCGTGTGCGTGTGCGTGTGCGTGTGCGTGTGCGTGTGCGTGTGCGTGTGCGTGTGCGTGTGCGTGTGCGTGTGCGTGTGCGTGTGCGTGTGCGTGTGCGTGTGCGTGTGCGTGTGCGTGTGCGTGTGCGTGTGCGTGTGCGTGTGCGTGTGCGTGTGCGTGTGCGTGTGCGTGTGCGTGTGCGTGTGCGTGTGCGTGTGCGTGTGCGTGTGCGTGTGCGTGTGCGTGTGCGTGTGCGTGTGCGTGTGCGTGTGCGTGTGCGTGTGCGTGTGCGTGTGCGTGTGCGTGTGCGTGTGCGTGTGCGTGTGCGTGTGCGTGTGCGTGTGCGTGTGCGTGTGCGTGTGCGTGTGCGTGTGCGTGTGCGTGTGCGTGTGCGTGTGCGTGTGCGTGTGCGTGTGCGTGTGCGTGTGCGTGTGCGTGTGCGTGTGCGTGTGCGTGTGCGTGTGCGTGTGCGTGTGCGTGTGCGTGTGCGTGTGCGTGTGCGTGTGCGTGTGCGTGTGCGTGTGCGTGTGCGTGTGCGTGTGCGTGTGCGTGTGCGTGTGCGTGTGCGTGTGCGTGTGCGTGTGCGTGTGCGTGTGCGTGTGCGTGTGCGTGTGCGTGTGCGTGTGCGTGTGCGTGTGCGTGTGCGTGTGCGTGTGCGTGTGCGTGTGCGTGTGCGTGTGCGTGTGCGTGTGCGTGTGCGTGTGCGTGTGCGTGTGCGTGTGCGTGTGCGTGTGCGTGTGCGTGTGCGTGTGCGTGTGCGTGTGCGTGTGCGTGTGCGTGTGCGTGTGCGTGTGCGTGTGCGTGTGCGTGTGCGTGTGCGTGTGCGTGTGCGTGTGCGTGTGCGTGTGCGTGTGCGTGTGCGTGTGCGTGTGCGTGTGCGTGTGCGTGTGCGTGTGCGTGTGCGTGTGCGTGTGCGTGTGCGTGTGCGTGTGCGTGTGCGTGTGCGTGTGCGTGTGCGTGTGCGTGTGCGTGTGCGTGTGCGTGTGCGTGTGCGTGTGCGTGTGCGTGTGCGTGTGCGTGTGCGTGTGCGTGTGCGTGTGCGTGTGCGTGTGCGTGTGCGTGTGCGTGTGCGTGTGCGTGTGCGTGTGCGTGTGCGTGTGCGTGTGCGTGTGCGTGTGCGTGTGCGTGTGCGTGTGCGTGTGCGTGTGCGTGTGCGTGTGCGTGTGCGTGTGCGTGTGCGTGTGCGTGTGCGTGTGCGTGTGCGTGTGCGTGTGCGTGTGCGTGTGCGTGTGCGTGTGCGTGTGCGTGTGCGTGTGCGTGTGCGTGTGCGTGTGCGTGTGCGTGTGCGTGTGCGTGTGCGTGTGCGTGTGCGTGTGCGTGTGCGTGTGCGTGTGCGTGTGCGTGTGCGTGTGCGTGTGCGTGTGCGTGTGCGTGCGCGTGCGCGTGTGCGTGCGCGTGCGCGTGCGCGTGCGCGTGCGCGTGCGCGTGCGCGTGCGCGTGCGCGTGCGCGTGCGCGTGCGCGTGCGCGTGCGCGTGCGCGTGCGCGTGCGCGTGCGCGTGCGCGTGCGCGTGAGCGTGCGCGTGCGCGTGCGCGTGCGCGTGCGCGTGTGCGTGCGCGTGCGCGTGCGCGTGCGCGTGTGCGTGCGCGTGCGCGTGCGCGTGCGCGTGCGCGTGTGCGTGCGCGTGCGCGTGCGCGTGCGCGTGCGCGTGTGCGTGTGCGTGTGCGTGTGCGTGTGCGTGTGCGTGTGCGTGTGCGTGTGCGTGTGCGTGTGCGTGTGCGTGTGCGTGTGCGTGTGCGTGTGCGTGTGCGTGTGCGTGTGCGTGTGCGTGTGCGTGTGCGTGTGCGTGTGCGTGTGCGTGTGCGTGTGCGTGTGCGTGTGCGTGTGCGTGTGCGTGTGCGTGTGCGTGTGCGTGTGCGTGTGCGTGTGCGTGTGCGTGTGCGTGTGCGTGTGCGTGTGCGTGTGCGTGTGCGTGTGCGTGTGCGTGTGCGTGTGCGTGTGCGTGTGCGTGTGCGTGTGCGTGTGCGTGTGCGTGTGCGTGTGCGTGTGCGTGTGCGTGTGCGTGTGCGTGTGCGTGTGCGTGTGCGTGTGCGTGTGCGTGTGCGTGTGCGTGTGCGTGTGCGTGTGCGTGTGCGTGTGCGTGTGCGTGTGCGTGTGCGTGTGCGTGTGCGTGTGCGTGTGCGTGTGCGTGTGCGTGTGCGTGTGCGTGTGCGTGTGCGTGTGCGTGTGCGTGTGCGTGTGCGTGTGCGTGTGCGTGTGCGTGTGCGTGTGCGTGTGCGTGTGCGTGTGCGTGTGCGTGTGCGTGTGCGCGTGCGCGTGCGCGTGCGTGCGCGTGCGCGTGTGCGTGTCAACCGTCTGTAACTCGAGAACGGTTTTATCGATCGGGTTGAAATTTGGCACGCATGTAGAGCAGTCGGGTGCCTCTATTTGTTACAATTTAGGCAATTTTGAGTTATCGCACTGAAACTTTCTATAGAAGTAGACCAACATCAAGCACTGTTTCCTATTGAATTTGATAAGAATCGGACGAGGGGTCTCGGTTTTGTGACATTATCAATTTTTCAAAAAATATGATTTGCACTCTAGCTCTTCTAATTTTTTAGATATTTGCCTAAAAAATTCGACTTAAATTAATTATTATGGACCTATGATCCCTATTAAATTTGGCAAGAGTCGATTCAACCGTTTAAATTTTACAAAATTTTGAAAAAATAAATAAAAAAATTTGCACCTCGAAACAGACGATTGTTTTCGTGTCAAATATTGCGGAAGAAGCTAAATAACTGGAAGATTCGTGATCAGTATGACAAACAGACTAAATGTAGTCCCTGAGCGACGACCAAAGAAAACATTTTTCGGGATTTTGATAACCAATATTACAAAAATGAGTGATTTTGCGTATTAAATAAAACGTTTTCTTTGCTTCTCTATGGAATCGCAGGAAATCTCAGGTGCCTATCATATTGTACGGCAAGCGATACATAAGATGAAGTATATAACGGGATTGAAAAAGCTATATAAAGAGGTATCATTTGGGTTTCTTGTGTAAAAATCTTCAATAATTCCATGTATTTTTTCGCGTCGAGCACAAATCTAACAAAGTGAAAAGCGACGTTATTTTAACATAATAATTTTTAATAAAGTTGAAAATTGAAATTTTCATACGAGGAAGCCAAAAAAAATATAGAAATGGCTTTCTGTATGGAAAAGCCTTTTATAAATTTATAAATGGCGAAAAAATTGTGATTCTCAGCTTACGCCCTTTTTCGTATAAGAAACAGCGTATTTTAAATAAGAATTTTCGGACACAGACTGTTGATAAAATCACATCTTCTTATACAGTTGAAGGCAATTGAAGTGGAACACGATCTTTTTCGGCAGTTTTGTAAAAAATTGGACCCTTTCACGTATACTTTCGCCAAAATAACCTTGTTCCACTTCAATTGCCTACTACTGTATTATATTTCTTCTGTGAACCTACAGCGTTAGGTGCGCGGTCGGTGTGTGGCTTCGGCGGTCTCCCGAGTCAAGCAGCCGCACACCGGCTTGCACATCGAATGTTGAGAGGCAGGCCAGTTTTTCTGAGTTCTTGATGTTAAAACATCAAGGAATCATAAAAATACAGGGCCGTCTGTACCGACACGGGTTTTCCGCAGTTTCCCCGTGTCCTCGACAAATGCGGTACAGTGTAGCTAAGTCGGCTGCGGACGCACTGGAAGTTAGGTAGCTTAGTGAAGTGCGGGTAAGGAGTGATAGGGGGGAAAGGGACGTGTTACGTAAAAACCCGCGAAGGGTATACAATGGAACATACAAAAAAAAAAAAAATTCTTCTGTGATCCATTATCTTTCATTTTGACCACGGGAAGCTTTTAAATATTCTATATATACATTGTAATATAATATATTACATTCACTTGGGTGTTGGGGTAACGGCGGTCACGCGCACGGGGAAATGACTGTCGAGGAACGCCTTTAGCCATCCGGTGGATAACCGCAAAGGTCTTGTTTATTTTACATCGTAAACATCGAGGTACGTGTATATTTTTATTACGATTTCGATAGGATTGCTTCGGAATCATTGCGAGCAATATATATAAATCTATGTAGAAGTGTGCATAAGTAGAAAATGCGTTTAACGTACTGGCCATTTCTGTCTTAAAATAATGCCGGTTTTGAGGTTCAGATTTCGATTTTTGTTTACGTAGGATAAAAGTGGGGAATATGCACCGGTCCATATATAATTGATTTACGTGTTAATCGAGGTGACCATATTCACCACTTTTACCCTATTAATTGAAAATACATTGATGTACTTACAGATGCGAATGGTCCTCACAAGAGCTCTAAGCAGTAATTGGGGGCAATGGGAGCTGGAATTCCAATTCGACAGGCAGTGGCAGCATCCAATATAAGTGTTATGTCTGTATCGCCAAATAAAAAATACTTTTATCTATTTAATACCCGTTAATCATTTATTTAAATCGAACCAACATTGATCAGCACCAAATATAAAAAATAGCCCGTCGAACAGCCGTGGCTGGCATTACCCCAAAGTGACCGTAGTTACCCCAAAAGCCAACTGCGGTTATCCAAAAGGCGATCGTGACTACCCGAAATGTTGGACAATGGCGGTCAATGCAAAGATTCTTATAATCATCGAATGGTCTATTTATTTATTTATATACTACTATTTTCAAAGAATACTTCATGAAGTATTCATTAACCAATCCATATTAGCTTGAAAACTGCTGTGTAACCAGAAAATTAGAAATAATTCTTAGTGACCGGCATTCCCCCATTCTCCCCTAAAAATGAAAACAAAATTTGGTTTCCATAAGTTTAAACTTTTGTTTCTTGAAAAATTTTAGGTAATTAAAGATAATGATCATTATTATAAAAAATTATAAAATTATAAACATTAAAAAAACCATAAAAAAATTAAATGACGACTATACGTCCAAATATACGACCGAAATATACGTCCAAATTATATAATAGTAACTTACATTCGATAGTTTCAACAACAACAAAACAATCACTTACTTATATAAAACACTAACGGGAACTCCTGACTGGGATATTTTGGTACTGAGGCTACTACCGGCCTGCACACATCGTCAGATCATGAAACTAAACTATCGTGGAGATCCCAAATCGATGATGTCAATTTCTACTTTAGGAACGCAATTTGAAGATCGTCTGGAGTACTTTTGCACCGCATACATGAGTTCTAGGGATAATGTAAATAAAAAAAATCTTCAAACAATGTCGAGTGTTTTTTGGAATTGGAACAACAATATAAAAAATTACCGACGGAATTCGAGAAATCGAGGGTCAGACCTAGGTCGAATCGATATGGAATGGCCCATATGCTTTTGTGCGATAAACCCGCTAATTCAACAATCACCCGCGTAGAAAAAAAGTAGTGTGGGTAAAACTAGACGTAGACGATGGGTGAGTGCATGGGAAGTAATATCGGATGAACGTGGGACGGATGATGAAGCGAATCTAGGGAACTTACCATACTCTTTCCCAGCAATCGCGTATAGTAGGAAAATTGGCGACACTATACGCGATGACTGAGATATAGAGTCTGGAAAAGTGTGTGGAACGAATCTGAGCGGATGCCAAATACCAGATTCGCACCATCATCCGTCCCACGTTCATCTTATACTATTACCCATGCGCTCACCCATAGTCTACTCATAGTCTTACCCATACTACTTTTTTCTACGTGGGCACCTGTCGATGCGTGCATCTATTATCGCGAGACGTCGCTAGCAAAAACCGAGAAACGTTCTATCAAACATGTTCAATTCTCGATAGAACGTCTGTCGATTTAAAAAAGAAACCGCCAAGCATATATGCTCTTGTACGAGGAACGTTCTACGCCGGTTGATGTTTAAAAAAGTCGTCGAGCATTTCTTGTACGACGACCTCGCTCCCCGATTCTACGATCGCTACGATGAATTTCAAACATCGTAATTCATAAAATCATTTAATTTCATGTCATCCATTTTATTTTTATTAGTTCTCTACAAACATCTTATTTTTCATTGTTTTACTAAACAATAACTAATAACTTTGAACAATTTCAGAATAATTAACAATAATTTTGGCGTTCAACAAAATTAAAGACCGATAACGATTAAATCGAAGTCATCGACCTTCCTTAAAGAGAAACCAGATATAGACAGACGGACTATCGGTCCGCGATATCAGTAGCTCGAGTGACTATAGGCCAGTACAACGTAAACACTCAGGATTCTTACTCAATTACCCTACTACTGTATGCCAGGGACATACGGAGTATCATATCAGTTCGACATACTCAACATCGTAGTACACATCTAGTCGTAGCAAATATCGAGTAGTAGTAATCGGCGAGTAATCTTTTAGCATGCATTCACAGCCCAATTCCGAATAAATTTCCTAAAGGTTGGATTCGAAACTGGGCAATGATCTAATAAAGCGTTGCATGTGATAAATGTGTAACAGAAAGAGAAACCTTTTTGGCCGTAGAGGCACCAAAATGCTGATCAGGATGTAACAATTAGTTTCGGGTTTAGTGACCACAAATGGCACCGTAGCTGGCCAAAAAGAGTATATATATTTATGGCTACTAATGTCGAAAACAACTGTTTGCTAATTATATGTCATTCCCTTAATTCATAATAACAGAAATTAATTACAATCAATAATTATTTTATTTTATACACCATCAGGATGATGCTGATCAATTTATGAGGTTCTCATTTAGTTTTATTACGAAATGATCATGGAATGAATGGTAAGGAAATAGTACGTCTACCGTATCACATAAACGATCAAACGAAATAAGTGTAATGTGAAACTTATAAAGATCATAGTACGATGACATCGCGTCAACACAGTGTTCTGTCAAATGTAACGTCGTATCCGATTTTTCGAGCTACATAGATAGTACAGATATCGATGATCTAATGCCAATAGGGCGAACAGGTTATGCTTATACATAGCCGACATGCCCTTCTGACGTTAAGCCATCGATATAACTAGATGTATACGTATAGGTATATGTATCTAACAGAAGTCGCACATATAACGCAGCATACTTATAATGGATTTCGCGGTGTAATTTATCACCGCTCATAACAAGAAGCTGCAAGTTTGTACATATTTCAGCTCCCCCTACTATACTTAATTCTAGGCCGGCCCACTCGCACCCCCTCGTCACTGAGCTTGTGCCTTGAGCGGTAATACGGGGGTGCCGCCGTCTTTCACCCCTTACTGTTGGCACGACCAATCTCTCGTCGCTCGGGTAGCAGAAGCCCTCGACTGCTGCGCAAAGTCGTCGAGCTAAGGGAAGTATTATTTATACGCACCATTATATCACTGAGCCGGAGGAATATTGTTCGAGACATCACGCATACATTATGGCCCGCTTTTATTACAGCGACCACTTATTTGTTAACATAATATACACATTACGTTGCGCCAGGAGAGCCGTCCCCATCCTCCATGAAGAGGGACAAGGATAACCGAGACTAGACGGGAACACGCGACTTCGAGACTTTACGCTGGTAGAGTTGCGGCCGTCTGCTCTACCAGCGTACGGGGTGGCTTTTAGATACGGTGGACGGTTCTATTCGAATTCAGGGCTCGCGTCCCTCGCTTAACCCGCACTCCTGCACATAGGGTCCCGCTCACTCGTTCGGCTTCTACCGAAATGCTCATTGTCATCGCTTCGACGTACGTCCGAATTTTTCATCCCTCCTTCCACTGACTATACCGTTATTCTTTTTGTTTCCATCCAATTCCGACGTACCCTACTTCCCCATAGCAACGAGAAAATTCCATTGGTTTTACAATGTTAGGTCGAATCAATTAATCAGGACCTAATTGTTTTGGCAAGTCTGCAATTTCTATGGAATTAGATTGATGCTGCCACTTCAAGCAGCGTGTACTCATCATGATTTACTCGAAAATATTTAGAAAGATCTTATCGAAATGAAGGGAATATTTGTTTCATCTGTGTGTTTAAACCCATTCAAGGGACTTTGCAAATGAGTTTTGTATGCAAGCTTCTCTGAAAAACTACTTATCTGAACGAGAATCTCAGATAAAGCCTTTTACAGAATCTGGCAAGGAATCTGGAAGAGACTTCCCGATACGTTTCTGAAGATTTGTATTCGAACATTTGGCAGTACGTTATTTCTACAGAGCCCAAGTCTACACATCACCGACTCGACACCACCAATTCTACACAACAGCAACTTTAGACGTGGCTCGACGGTACACAGCCACAATGCTCGACTCTACGCAAACTTCTTTGTGTATCAAGAGACGCGGTAGCGTCTCGATGCCAAGTACTTAAAAAAAAGTTTTTAAGCGAGTTGAGCGAGACGCTACCAAGGATAGATACTTCAAAGTGCCGGAAGTGGATTCTTGCTTCTCGATTTTCTCCAAAACGAAGCATCGGATCGGAATTCCGACGACACTTTTATGATATATATAGGACACGAGCTTTCCAACGGGCCTAGTTACGATCATAACTGTTAGCTAGATGCTGAGATACGGTAATCGTACCCCTCACGAGGTCCGAAAATATTATAAAAGTGTCCTGTGATGTGAGTCCTCGCGTCTACTGCGCATGCGTCTGCCAGCTGTCTCATCTTCCATCTCTTTCTCGGATTCGCATCAGCGCATCACTTTCTCTCTACCCATCTCTCTCGGATTCGC
Organism: Ichneumon xanthorius; assembly: GCA_917499995.1. Classification (NCBI taxonomy): domain Eukaryota; kingdom Metazoa; phylum Arthropoda; class Insecta; order Hymenoptera; family Ichneumonidae; genus Ichneumon; species Ichneumon xanthorius. The sequence goes on along the minus strand of CAKJTD010000068.1, from coordinate 190,111 downwards.
ATCAGCGCAGCACTTTCTCTCTACCCATCTCTCTTGTTTCGTATATATAAGCGCAGCACTTTTCGCGTTTCGGTTAATCGTTCGGCGAAAACAAAATTATAATTTTTTTTTAAATTGAACAAACGGAAAAAAAATGTGAAAGTGTCCACCCCTATAGTGAACCTATAGTGAATGAAAAATAAAAACTTGTGCGTAAAAGTGTTAATAACAAAGATTTGTCTAAAAAAATTGATTATAAATATCATATATCATAAATTAAATATATTTTTATTCTTTTAATTATGTGTTCGACGCGTAAAGTTAATTTTCCTCGATATTTTTATGACTAACCTATTTTTAAAGTTTTGTTTTATTTTTGCCTTTGTCAAATGTTAAACGAGTATATTGGAAATATTTGACAGCAAGATGGTTCAGTTTTTTAAAATGAAATCTACGCTCTCTCAGGAAAACATGAACTTATTTATTTATCCAAACCGGTAAGTAAATACGTTAGTAAAAGAATAAATCTTTTACTAACGGAGCTGGGATTCTATCTGAGACATTTCCTCTTGTCGATGAATTATTTAATGTTCGCAGTGAAAATTTAAATTTACATATAGTGGCGAAAGGCATATGCAGCTCCACATACAGATGCCCTCGATGCCCTGGAACTTCAGAGGTACTGCGTCACGATCAAAAGATGTATTTACCCATCATGCGAGGGAGATCATTTTTTTAAACTACGCCTGATGAAAACCACCTCCTGATTCTGATGCAGCTGCCTTCGAAGGTCTAGAGCATCAAGAGCAAATACTTTAGAAGTCGGAGGAGCCTTTCGTCACCATCCAAAACAGGTAAATGTTATATTATTGCTTCTGCGCCAAAGCTTACAATAGGACAATTCTGCACTCAAACCATTTCCGACAATATAAGTCCAAATAAAACAGGGCGATGATTCTGTTTTAGTTAAATCAATACATAGTGCAGAAATAGTGATAGGACTATCAAGCAATGAGACTATTTTATTTTTTATAGAAAAAATAATGTTAATAAATAAAAACAGAAATGGTACAACCAGTGCTAAAAATTTTTTGTTCCAGAAAAAATATGTCTATTGGAAGACAATTTTAAACAATCTTTAAAAATAACAAACAAACAATCTTAATACAATCTTAAAAGAATTTCAAACAATTGTAAAAAATATTTAAAATGTCGAAAATTGAAATTTTTCATAGCGCTTTCTTATGAAAGTTGGAACTTCAAATTTTCATATGGCTCTCTCAAAATGTTCCTTTATTCATAAAGCTTCTTCTATGAGAAAGCATTTTCTGTATTTTTGGCTTCCTCATAGAGGAAACTTCGTGAACAAAGAAACATTATGAAAAAGCCATACGAAAATTTGAAGTTTCAACTTTTATAAGGAAGTGGTATGAAAATTTCTATTTTCAACTTTTATGAGGAAGCAATGTGGAAATTTAAAAAATTTTACGTAATTACGAGTAAAAATGTTGTACCACAAATACTATAGTTATCATTTATATCGAAGACTGAATACACTTGTAAAGTCACCTACCGAATAAATTGAATTTCAACAACAATTTTACTATTCCCGAAAGACCGAAGAATTTTGTTTTTATTATTGTAATCGTTAAAAATTATTGGGCGTTATTACTGTAATGAATGCCGTTTTGAAACCGCAGACCCGGAGCAAAAAAAATTCTTTCCCTGCGTCTGCCGATTCTCCAGCGAAAGACAATTTTCTTTTTCTTCAGTGGACTGCGGTCTCAAAACGGCATTCAGTATAATTTTTATTACCAACTGGGCATGGGGTGGGCGGGAGGTTATACCACACCATCTTAAGAGCAGGTGAAACACCACGGTCGGTAATAAAAATTGTAATAAACTTTTTCACGAACGGTGATATCTAAGGTCAAAAGAAAAGTGTCATCGAAGACAGATTACATTACAGCTTTCGATGACACTATTCTGTTGACCGCAGATGCTAACATACGTGAAAAAAGTTAATTACCGTTTTTATTAATGACCGCGGTATTTCACACGCCTTAAGGAACCGCGATGGATAACAGGTTAAAAAAATACTTCGTAATTTAGAATATATCATTTTTAGTGAATCGTTTAGTTTTCAAGACCTTTTATTTATATATATCATCGTATTATCTACTATAAGCAATGTTTTCGTTCTGTATTGCCTGCATGTTCGTAATAATCAATGAAACTATGCCTGGATGTCAAAAATAGGTGAAATCACAAAGCAAAAAATACTTTTTTTCAAAAAAGTAAAAAGGTACGCCAAGTACTTAAAATTGTATTCTCGTTCACAAAATATGTTTATCAAAAAAACCTCTTAAAAATAAAAAAATCTGCCAAAACAGATGTTTATCAAAACAATAAAAAAATATGTTTATGAAAATCTAAAAAAAAAACAAAAAAAAAAAATCGAAAAATGTCAAATCAAACCAGCCAAGTAGTACATATACGAAAATGCTTCAAAAAAGATGCTTATCAAAACAATCTAAAAAAAAAATACAAGATGGAAAAATCTTGACAAGAAAAAACTTGGCGTGCCAGTTTTTATTTTTTAATTACAGTTACTGCAGTTATTACAGTTACTTTCCCTCTCCCTCGATTATTTGAATGAACCATGTACGACAGCTATTGAAAAAAAAACTGGCACGCCAAGTTTTTTCTTGTCAAGATTTTTGCATCTTGTATTTTTTTTTTTTAGATTTATCACATACTGGAACTCTAAACAAGTATTTTTTTTACTCTGACCCTACACAGCAAAACTGTACGCGCGTTAAATTTAGGATATCAATACTCTACTCAAGTAAAACTCTTCACAGTAAAACTCTACACGCGTCAATTGAGTGGCGGCCCAACTGTACATAAGTAATACCTCACACGGGAAAATTCATCACAGCGAATATTCTCCCCGGAAATATTCTACGCACGCTCAATTCGAGACGATGACTCTCCATGACAAAACTGTACACAGCCGAGACGCTTTTTTCACCAACTCTACACAGAACCCGATTCACCACGGTTCCGACTCGACACAAGTTCGACTCTACACATTCACCAACTCACGCCCCAGTTAACGTGCACCGATAAAGTGGGGACAACGATCATTGTTGTTGTTTAAAGACGTTAACTGAGGTGTGAGTTGGTGAATGTGTAGAGTCGGACTTGTGTTGTGTCGAAACCGTAGTGAATCGGGTTGTCAAAGGTCTAAGTATGGTATAAATACTAGGCACGCCATGTAATGAATGAGAATTATGACGAGGTAAACTTGACGTGAAAAAATACAAACGCCTCACAAACCTCGAAAATTTAAGAAATGTGAAAAAAGTTTTAAAAAACCAAAAAAGAATAATGGATTAATTTCACAAAAACTATCGATTGTACAAACACGATTGAGAAAATGCGGAATTTAATTCCCACCATCTGCCCACCAAATCAAGCTAGTATATTTCTGAAATCTTGGTCTGAATTCCGCGTACTAAAAAAACCCAAAAAGCTTTTTTTCAAGAAACGTAAAAATGTGGAACAAAATTTATGCTAAGTACATACATTTTGTTTCCTGTGCCAAAACAGGTCTGTATAAAAAATTTTTTTAAAAATGGTACAAAAGTAAAAACATTTTTTTTCCACAAAATGTTCATAAAAATAATCCCTTAAATCAAAAATCGGAAAAAAGTGAAATCATATAAGCCAAATAATAGTATACCGATATTACGCATGCTAAGTATGCAGTATAATAGTATTATGAACTAAAGACTATGGAGAAAGTAGTCATACAAAAAAATGTAAATAAAAGCAAAATGTTTAATTATATTTATCAATCGGTCAATAGTCCATTGAGCCTGCATACAAAAACTTGGCATGCCAGTTTTTTTACAATAGCTGTCGTTCAGAGGAGGGATAAGCCGTTATAGAGTGAACGTGTGTCTCGTGACATAGCTTCTTAATCTGTATCCATGAAGAATTACTTGGAGTGCAACTGTTTGTTCGTGCTTGTCGAGATCGCGACTGTCCGCTTATTGGTTCGAGTAATAAGAAACCGGAATTGGTGGCAGTATTTTTGTCGAAATTGTGTTTTTCCACGGGCCGACTAGATAACCTCGCTTTCATTACATCACTTCTACGCATCCGCCGATAGACTCTCTAGCATGGAGCATGGAGAGCATGCTCTCCATGCTCTCCATGGATGTAATAAACAAACACCGACCTTGCCGACCGGAGCCTTTCAGCGTTGCTGTGGTCAGAGGTCAATTTCACCTGTGAACGTGACGAGCTCGTCTCTTACGCTCGAGATAATACGCGACATGTTTCGCTCGGAAGTTGAAGTATTTCGTAAAGAAATCACTAAAGTTGTGCAGTCAGAAGTCAGAGCTCTGCGAGAGGACATTAATCAGAGTATTGCTGAGGTTAACGGTTCCATCGATCAACTTAGGGAGACGTAACCAGCTTCATTGATCGTTGATCAGTGGTCGAGGAAGGCTATATAACATTAAATAGATGTATAGATGCGTTTTTGCAACAAATTACCGAAGACACTGTTGTTCCTGGTGTGCCTGCGGCCCAGGCAGTGCAGTCGGAAATTATTAAGTCGTGTATGATGGAAATGTCGGAGCGCGAGTTTCGTAAAAAAAAAAAAAAAACATTTTATTTGATACTATTGAAAGTAAGTTTACGTGTGTTGAGACACGCATTAAGCATGACACAAAACTTGTCGAGAAAATTCTCTCTGAGATGATCCCACAGCATGATACCCAAGCCTGTGCGGATCGGTACATTTTCTGTCTCTCTGTCGAAACCTCGGCCGCTGAAGTCACGTTAAAGTCAGAGCTAGCTGCGGTGAAACTGAGAAACACATTTCGGGTTCTGAAGAAGAGAGAAAATCCACCGGACTGTCTCAAGGGAATCATGGTGTTGAAAGGCAAAACGCCGCTTCAGAAATCGAAACACAAAGCGGCTCAACGGGAGCTGGCACTTTCGTACGCCCGTGCGAATGAAAGCGAGAAAGATCTCGTTATCGTCTATCGGAGCGGGTCAAATAAAAAAGAACAAAAGTCAATGGCGACCTCTGCAGGATCAGGAAGCAGCGAGGGATACAGAAGTGAGTGAATTAAGTACTATCAGAATGCGAGAGGCTTAAATACAAAAAGTGAAAAAGTGCTACAGTTCGCGCATACAATTTCAACAGGTTTGCGCGTATAATTTCGACTTCGATATTATCGCAGTGTCGGAGCCCTGGTTGATGCCAGAAAAGTTTTCGGCTGAGTTTTCTTTTTTTTCTGAGCCATTTATATTCTGTGTGTCGATGTGATAGCTTTGCGTTCGAAAGCTGTTTTATAGTTTAGTACGACAGTTTAGATTGACTCAAAGATGAGTTACCTCCCTTTCCCCTCCACAAATGCGGAGATGAATTCACCTTCATACGGATTATGCTAGAATGTAAATAATTTCTAGAAATATACGCCTTCAATTATTATATTTATGTCTAGTTAATATCCAAGGAGATTTGTGCGTGCACACCTGGTTAATCACAGGGTCAATAAGTGATATTAAATCTGAATTTATACTGTAGTATTTTTCATTTTGTATACATTATTTTGTACACCTCAAAGTCCTATTATTGGCAGTATGCCGGTTGGGTCTGATTAAGAAAACACATACAAAATACATGGTTTGTTAAAATAATCGACGGAGAGGGGAGGACAATGCACCGGTAAGTTTCTACTCATTCACAACTTACTCAACGGCTACTTGACTCATAATCTAATTGGAAGCACATACATCTAATATTGATGCCTGTGTTGAGGTCTCGAGAAAGGATTAAATCATATCCATGGCTTAATTCAATAATGTATTGAAATCCTAACCTTATACGCCCTTCTGGCTTTAGACTATCGATATTAATCCACCAAAGTGCAAACTTATTGTTTAAATATACATAGTTCCGCAGTTCTAAGACCATTACTTTTGGTCATGAAAATAATCAAGCACGAGCAGAAGAGGATGTGCCTTTAGGTTTCCATTCACAACGTATACAGCTAGTACTACTTGACTCATGTTCTAGTTGATATCATACACATCCAATATTAATACATATTTTGGGGCGTGGAGAAGAAAAGAAATTGTATTAGTCGACCAAAGTGCATCCTTATAGATTAAAAACAGATCACGTCTCTGTGCCGTAATCTCATCGCATCGACATACAACGTCATATTTAGTAAAGTGGAAGACCGGCGAACCTCCTGATCCCTCGATTATTTTAATGAACCACGTACGACAGCTATTGTAAAAAAACTGGCATGCCAAGTTTTTGTATGCCGGTTCAGTGTACTATTGTTCGATTAGTAAATATGATTAAACATTTTGCTTATATTATTTATTTATGTTTTCGTATTTTTGATCACTATTTTCTGCACAGTATTCAGTTAATAATACATACTTAGTTTGCATAACATCAAGAGACGCGGTAGCGTCTCGACGCCAAGTACTTAAAAAAAGTTTTTTAAGCGAGTTGACGAGACGCTACCAAGTAACCTACTCCAAAATGCCGGAAGTGGATTCTTGCAGCTCGATTTTCTCGAAAACGAAGCATCGGATCGGAATTCCAAAAACACTTTTACCATATCTATAGGACACAAGCTTTCGAACGCGCCCTGTTACGATTATAACTGTTCGGTAGATGCTGAGATATGGGCATCGTGTCCCTCTCGAGGTCCGAAAATATTATAAAATGTGATGTGATGTGATGTGATGTGATGTGATCGCGTCTACTGCGCATGCGTTTGCCGGGCCAGCTGCCCTGCTTACAAAATCCTATAGATACTGATTGAAACCGATTGTAACCCATAGGATTTCAATCGGAATGAATAGTCTTAATCGGAGAGCAATTTGTGCTCCCATTGGAAATGAATAGGTATCAGTAGGATTGAATTGGCACGTGATATCAATCGGAACGTATCGTTATTATCCGATAAAATTGGCTTCCCGATAGGAAATATTATTTTTCGACGACGTATTGGTTTGAACGAGTTTTTTGTCCTGGTAATATCCCATAGAATGCTCACTTTCCCATTGAAATAACGAATCGGATTGTATAGGAAATTCTCCCATTTTAGTTTTATACAAGATTTAATCGGAAAGTACCGTTGAAAAGTGGCTCTATATCGAGCTTATGGGATTGAAATGGGTTGTATTGTTTGATCATATATCGGGATCTATCGGTAAGTATAATGTTTCTATGGGAATGTCTTGTCCCGTCAAACAACCGGATTCAATGTGTTTCTTTCCGATAAACTGTCAACTGGAATGAAACAGGTATCGCTGACTGACCTCGATGACTGAATCTCTATAGCTGTTAACAGGAAATTGCGTATTGCTCCCGGGTCGCGATTAATCGGAATGAATCGGCAAGAGTTGATCAATTTCGTCATCGTTTCTTTCGGAATGAATAAGAAACGGCAACTTACAGTTGAGCTAGAACGCAATAGGTATCAATCTGCCTATGATCACAATACTTAACTACAGACTTTGAATAGGAATGAATAGGGGTTGATGAATCATTCTTTAATTAGAATCAATCGGAATTTGCATACATTGCATGTGCACATGCGAAACGAATCTATCGGTATACATCGGTATTGACCTATTTGACTAACAGCGATTTGAATTATGCAACAAGAAGCAATCGGTGAAATCCTTGTTGGGCTCAATACTTCTATGGGAATGCATCGTCCGGCCGAACAATCGGATTCAATGTATTTTTGTAAGTAAACTGTCTACTGGAATGAATCAGCCAATGTTGACGGTCCTCTGCGGCTGAATCTTTATAGCTATTAATAGGAAATGGCGTATTGCACTCAAGTCGCGATCAATCGGAATGAATCGGCGAAAGATTGTCAATTTCGTTATCACGAATTAATAAGAAACGGCAACTTATAGTTGAGCTAGAACGCAATAGGTATCAATCTGCCTAACATCATAATGCTCAGCTACAGAGTTTGAATAGGAACGAACAGGAGTTGATGAATCATTCTTTAATTAGAATCAATCGGAATTTGCATACATTATATATATTGATTGCATATACATACATATGAGAAACAAATCAATCGGTGTACATTGATATTGACCTATTTGACTTACAACGATTTGAATTTTACAACAATATATGGGAATACATTGCCCGGTCGAACAATTGGAATCAAATGTTTTTTTTTTTTGCGATCTGTCAATAGGAATAAATGAGCAAACGTTGACCGATCGCGTCAACAGAATTGCACTGTCAGTGTATATGAAATTGTGTATATTTCTCCCAATTCGTATTAATCGGAAATGACCGGGAAACGGCAAATTAAATTAAAACTACAATCAATATTTTTATTACTCGTCACAATACAAACAAGTTTGTATCGGAAGAAATAGGAAGTAATAAATTGTCCTTTAATCGGAATTAATGTAAATGGATATTTATAGAATATAATGAGGCATTCTATCTCAATTCGAACGGTCGAAAACTCGACCATTTCCAAAAAATCGTAATTTTACAACAATTCGTAATTATTAAAAGAAATGTTTGTAATTTTTTCAGAATTTTTAGATCATTTTTTTAGGATATGCCAAACTGGTAATTTTTTTGTTAAAACCGCTGTATCTTTGAAAGTTTTAGGTATACAAAAAAAAATGTTCAAGGAATAAAAGATGGAGTTTTGAATGAACTTTCCGAATGTGTTTATTATTGGAAAAGATGCTTTTAGATGGAAAATAGACTAAAATATTTTTCCGGCTAACAAAAATCGAGTTTGACAAATTAAAAAAAACGATCCGATAATTCTGAAAAAATTCTTTTACATAATTATAAACTGTGGTGAAATAATGATTTTTTTTTTAAGTGGTCGCATTTTTGACCGTTCGAAACGGGGTGGAATGCCGCGTATGTATGCTTGCAACCTATCAGAAACGTATCTATAGAGGTAGGTTGGTACTGGCCTGTATTGATCGACACCAAATAAAAATCGCAACCATTTTTAACATGTCAATTTTTTGATAATTACAACCTATACATACTCAAAGCTTGTACAAAATTCCGTTCTATTGGATACTTTTACGGGTTAGCAAGTTTTACGACTAGTTACGACTAGTTACGGGTTGGCAAGTTTTTTTCGCGAAGTTGTTCTTGATACAATTCCGATAATTCTGATTTCCGTGCAGCTCAGGCAGTTCCCATTCATAGCAATAGAATTCACCAGTTTCTTCCTGTGGGTTCCTATCAAGAGACGCGGTAGCGTCTCGACGACAAGTAGTTAAAAAAAGATTTTTTTTTTAAGCGAGTTGACGAGACGCGAGTTGCTACCAAGTATATATACTCCAAAATGCCGGAAGTGGATTCTTGCTTCTCGATTTTCTCGGAAACGAAGCAGCAGATCGGAATGCGGACGACACTTTTTTATATATATAGGACACAAGCTTTTCAACGCGCCCTGTTCCGATTATAACTTTGCGGTAGATGCCGAGATATGGGCAACGGGTACCTCTCGAGGTCCGAAAATATTATAAAAGTGTCCTGTGATGTGATGTGATGTGAGTCCTCGCGTCTATTGCGCATGCGCCTCGCGTCTACTGCGCATGCGTTCGCCATATCAGCTGGCTCGTCTTTCGACTGCTGTGCAGCGTTCAGGATTCTATCGCGCCTCTGAAGTAGTCGGATATTGCCTGACAGGAAACTTTTTGTTGAAAAATTGTTTTTCTGTAAGCGATTAAAACAGTGATTCGTTTAATTAAGTGAAAAGCAGTGATTCGTGTAATTAATTGAAAAGCAGTGATTCGTGTAATTAAGTGAAAAGCAGTGATTCGTGTAATTAAGCGATTAAAGCAGTGATTATTTGTGTAACATGAAACGCGGTAGCATCTTGACGTTTTGAAACGTTTCGGAAACTTGAGGTCACGGCGCGTGTTGGTAATTGGCCATAAAGTGACGTTCGATATAAGACGCGAGTTTACCTGACAAAATATAACGATTCTCATAAAAAAAAAGAAAAAGGAGAGTTCGTGTACTGGACTCGACGGGAGAAAGGTGTAAGAGAAAGATGTTAGAAGTTTAGAACAATGGGATTTAATTATGAAAATCGAAAAAGTGAATTAAACCAAAAATTAATTAGTTGAATTTTACCTGGCCTCAGTAGGGATCACTCTAGTCCTCGCGGATGAGTGCCTGACCCTTCATCCTAGGCACAATATTGAGTCAAGAATAATAAAGCTGCCCCTCGAGAAGCGAGGGGCTAAAAGGAGGTTGGAAATGAATTTATCAGTGATTTTAATTTGGGATTTAGAAGGATGAAAAAAATGGAATTGTTCGGACTGAAGAAAGGAAAATACGAAATATCCGTGCGGCTTAAGGCCTGAGATAATTGCTACGCGTGAGACTAAAAGATAAATCGAAATTGACATAGAGTGTCGAGTAGGCCGACGTTCCGCGTGGAATGACGAGTGGGTCGATCGGGCAGCCGAACGCCGGTGCTCCTCGACAACGGTCGAAGCTTATTGTTTCGCTTGTAAACATAAAGGACCTTGGCTCTCTCGCAAACTCGGAGTAGGCCTCGGTCGGAATATTATAACGTTTCTGACGAACGTAAAATTTACTAAATTTTAAGATTCGTGCGTAGGGAGCTTAACACTCAATTTATCGAATATATAATAAGATTTCAAGGCAAATTGGTAAGCGTATAGGATGTTCCACGCTAACGAACGCTACCGGATTTATACTCGGACTTTATCGGATTTTTGATACGAGTTTCTGGTAAATTAGAATAACGCGTCTTAACGCGCTACGCGATAACCCTAGATGTTCGACTTGGTCGCGTCGGTCTTTCCTCATTATTTAACCTCGCAAGCTGTCCGCCGAAGCTCACAACGAGGTTCTCAATTATTCCGATCTTATAATTACGTTCCGTAATGAGCGTTACTAACTGCGCAGTGTAGCAGCTTCACCCACTACGGGCCCGTCCTGATATTAAACGGACATACGGCCTTAAAACTAACAACGGAGCAGTGCTCCGGCTCGAGCGTAGAGACGTTTAGGGTAAACGGTGTCCACGGTACAAATGAGAATGACTTGTGCGCTCCCGCTGGTTTTATTGTCTTCGCTCTTCCCGGTGCTCCGTAGTGGGACTCCTGCCTCTCGCGATAGGCCGAATTTGCGCAGAAAGAGTCGATTTCGGAGATAGTGGGGACCCCCGAAGGTGTAAGGTGGGGTCGCCCATCTTTCTCCCGTCTTCCTGCTGCCGAAAACAGGGGGGGCCCCAGGTCCGTCCCGTTACAGTTTATTATTATGTAGATACAGGAGTAATTCGTGTAAACAAAAATAAAATGTCTTTTAAACCTACCTAGTATTTTCTTTTTATTCATAATTGTTAATTATTTTTATATTCTTTTAATTCTGTGTTGAACGTGTAAAGTTAATTTTTCCTCGATCTTTTTATGACTAACCTATCTTTCAAGTTCCGTTTTATTTTTGCTTTTGAAATATATAATAAAATGTTACACAAATATATTTGTCAGGAAGATGGTTCAACTTTTTTAAAATGGAATCTATGGTCCGTCAGAAAAATGTGCACTTATTTACATATACCCAAACCGAGGAATAAATCTTTTCCTGACAGAGCTGGCATTCTATTTGGGACATTTTCCCCTGTCGATGCATAATTAAAGGCTCGCAGTGAAAATTTATAATATATTATATATATCATTTTTACATATAGTGGTGAAAGGCATCGCCAGCTCCACATACAGATGCCATTGATGCTCTAGAACTTCAGAGGCACTGCGTCAGCACCAAAAGATGTCTTTATCCATCATGGGAGAGAGATAAGTTCTTTTTCAGCTACGCATGATGAAAACCACCTCCTGGTCCTAACGCAGTTGCCTTCGAAGAACTAGAGCATCAAGAGCAGGTACTCAAGATGTCGAAGGTGCCTTTCGTCAGCATAAAATGTTACACGAATATATTTTACAGGATGATGATTCTGTTTATTCAATGTGTGTTGGTAATAATCAACCAAACTACATGACGATGTCAAAAATAGGTGAAATGAAAGCAAAAAATACTTTTTTGGAAAAAAGTAAACAGGTACGCCAAGTACTTAAAAATTGTATTCTCGTTCAGGAAATGTTTATCAAAAAAACCTCTTAAGAATAAAAAAATCTGCCAAAACAGATGTTTATCAAAACAGTCTCTTAACAAAAAAATTCTTCCAAAAAGACGTTCATCAACGTAATTAAAAAAGATGTGTATCGAAATCTCAAAAAAAAAAATCGAAAAAATCAAATCAAAGTAGCCAAGCAGTAGTACATACAAAAAATTCTTCAAAAAATATGTTTATCAAAACAATCTAAAAAAAAAACAAGATGCAAAAAATCTTGACAAAAAAAAACTTGGCGTCCCAGTTTTTTTTCACAATTACAATTACTGCAGTTATTGCAGTTACTTTCCCTCTCCCTTGATTATTTGAATGAACCATGTACGACAGCTATTGTAATGGTTATGAATTGGAAATACCCCTGACAAAAAACTCATTCATACCGATTTTTAAATTGGTTTTAATAGGATTTTCTAAGCAGGGTGGCTTGCCTTTCGACTCCTGGGCTGCGTTTCAGAAATCATACCCGAGTATATTAATCGGTAAAATATATATTTTTTTACATGATGAACATTTATGCTGAAAATTAGGAAAACAAACTTGTGATTATGTGATATGTGATATGTGATATGTGATTTAAAGAAATCAAAATATTTTTCCGTTAAAAAAATGTGAGATTGTCGTGAAAAATTGTGCATAATAAGTGTCAATAAAAAAATAACTTCCGTGTAAAAAAATTTAAAACTGTCGATAAAAACCCCCATAAATACATCTAATCTGATAATATTAATAAATATAGTATCTATTATATATCTTAAAAATATTAAATTAAATTTTTGAATTATGTGTCGGACGTGTAAAGTTAATTTTTCCTCGATCTTTTTATGACTAACCTAATTTTGACGTTTCGTTTTGTTTTTGCTTTTGAAATATAAAATACTTGACCAGAAGATGGTTCAGTTTTATAAAAGTGGAATCTATGCTCCGCCAGCAAAACATGAACTTATTCACCTACCCAAACCAAGGAATAAATCTTTTCCTGACGGAGCTGGCATTCTATTTGAGACGTTTCCCCCTGGCGATAGGAATGATATAAAGAAAATATATAATTAAAGGCTCACAGTGAACATTTATAATTTATGTAATACACCTATTCCATATAGTGCCGAAAAGCCTCTCCAGCTCCACACAGATGCCCTCGATGCTCTGGAATCTCAGAGGGTCTGCGTCAGGATCAACAGATGTCTTTATCCATCATGCGAGAGAGATAAGTTTTTTTTAGCTACGCATGATGAAATCTATCTCCTGATCCTGACGCAGCTGTTTTCGAAGGCCCAGAGCATCAGGAGCAGGTACTCAAGGTGTCGAACATGCCTTTCGTCACCATAAAATGTTACACGAATCAAGAGACGCAGTAGCGTCTCGACGCCAAGTACTTAAAAAAAGTTTTTAAGCGAGTTGAGCGAGACGCTACCAAGTATAGATACTTCAAAATGCCGGAAGTGGATTCTTGCTTCTCGATTTTCTCCAAAACGAAGGATCGGATCAGAATTCCGACGACACTTTTATGATATATATAGAACACGAGCTTTCCAACGCGCCTAGTTACGATCATAACTGTTAGCTAGATGCTGAGATACGGTAATCGTACCCCTCACGAGGTCCGAAAATATTATAAAAGTGTCCTGTGATGTGAGTCCTCGCGTCTACTGCGCATGCGTCTGCCAGCTGCCTCATCTGCCATCTCTCTCGGATTCGCATCAGCGCAGCACTGTCTCTCTACCTATCTCTCGTGTTTCGTATATATCAGCGCAGCACTTTTCGCGCTTCGGTTAATCGTTCGGCAAAACAAAATTATTATTTTTATATTAATTGAAGAAACCGAAAAAAAATGTGAAAGCGTCCACCCCTATAGTGAACCTATAGCGAATGAAAAATAAAAACTTATGCGTAAAAGTGTCAATAAAAATGATTTGTCTAAAAAAATTTATTATGAATATCATATATCATAAATTAAATATATTTTTATTCTTTTAATTATGTGTTCGACATGTAAAGTTAATTTTCCTCGATATTTTTATGACTAACCTATTTTTGAAGTTTTGTTTTATTTTTGCTTTTGTCAAATGTTAAACGAGTATATTGGATATATTTGACAGCAATATGGTTCAGTTTTTTAAAATGGAATCTACGCTCTGTCAGGAAAACGTGAACTTATTTATTTATCCAAACCTATAAGTAAATACGTTAGTAAAAGAATAAATCTTTTACTAATGGAGCTGGGATTCTATCTGAGACATTTCCTCTTGTCGATGTATTATTGAAGGTTCGCAGTGAAAATTTAAATTTACATATAGTGGCGAAAGGCATATGCAGCTCCACATACAGATGCCCTCGATGCCCTGGAACTTCAGAGGTACTGCGTCAGGATCAAAAGATGCCTTTACCCATCATGCGAGAGAGATCATTTTTTTAAACTACGCATGATGAAAACCACTTCCTGATTCTGATGCAGCTGCCTTCGAAGGTCTAGAGCATCAAGAGCAACTACTTTAGAAGTCGGAGGAGCCTTTCGTCACCATCCAAAACAGGTAAATGTTATATTATTGCTTCTGCACCAAAGCTTAGAATAGGACAATTCTGCCCTCAAACCATTTCCGATAATATAAGTCCAAATAAAACAGAGCGATGATTCTGTTTTACTTGAATCAATACATAGTGCAGAAACAGTGATAGGACTATCAAGCAATTAGACTATTTTATTTTTTATATAAAAAATAATGTTAATAAAAAAAAAAGACAGAAATGGTACAACCAGTGCTTAATATTTTTTATGTTCCAAAAAAATATGTCTATTGGAAGACAATTTTAAACAATCTTTAAAAATAACAAACAAACAATCTTAATACAATCTTAAAAGAATTTCACACAATTGTAAAAAATATAAAAAATGTTGAAAATTGAAATTTTCATAGCGCTTTCTTATGAAAGTTGGAACTTGAAATTTTCATATGGCTCTCTCATAATGTTCCTTTATTCATAAAGCTTCTTCTATGAGAACGCATTTTCTGTATTTTTGGCTTCCTCATAGAGGAAGCTTCGTGAACAAAGAAACATTATGAGAAAGCCATACGAAAATTTGAAGTTTCAACTTTTATAAGGAAGCGGTATGGAAATTTCTATTTTCAACTTTTATGGGGAAGCAATGTGGGAATTTAAAAAATTTTCCGTAATTACGAGTAAAAGTGTTGTACCACAAATACTATAATTATAATTTATATCGAAGACTGAATACACTTGTAAAGTCACCTACCGAATAAATTGAATTTCAACAACAATTTTACTATTCCCGAAAGACCGAAGAATTTTGTTTTTATTATTTTAATCGTTAAAAGTTATTGGGCGTTATGACGAAGTTTTGCGACCGGGGCTTGCGAATCGACTGCTTCAACGACATTTATACTGTGATGATACTTCCTTTTATTAATTCTTAAAATCGGGACAATCGGGGAAGTATGGGGCGAGGAAAAAGAGAAAAATAATACACCAGAGTTTTGTGTAGAAAACGTGAAAAGTAACTTTTAATAGTCGGTTGTTCGATAAATGGGAATTAACAAGATAATGTGAAAATATGACCGCTTCAACGCCGTTACGGGTACGTTGAAGAGCGTTGATAACAACAATAAACAATCTCAATAATAGTCCGTAAGAAAAGGGGGTTCGCAATAATAGATACAATAAACAATAGAAGGTAAGATAATGAAGGGGCAGCAAATTCGAAAATATAAAAAAAAAGGAAATAATCAATACGCAGGAAAGAAAAATAAGAAACTCGAAAAATAATTAATACGCGGGAGAAATACTAAGAATAATGAAATAATCGATAACAAAACGTACGAAAATAATATAACGTACGGTAATCGCCGGGACGGCAATTCGCAAGGTCAATCGCAGGGAAGGGGACGGGAGAAGGGGGCTGGCCGGTGGATATTCTACACAATGCTGGTCTTAATTTAGCAAACTCAGAAAAATATCAAACTCGAGAAATAATCACTTGTTTTTGGGCGCCAGCTACTGTAACGGTGTAGCACCAGAACTTTCGATTTAGTTAATCGAATCCAAAAAAAAAGAAAGAAAAAAGAAACGAAATGTATTGTCTTTTACTTCACTCGGCTAGCGGGAACGGGGGAGGGAGGGGGATGAGACTTCTCAGGTCGCAGGCACTGTCCAGGGCTACTTGACAACATTACCTCGACACAAAAAAAAAGTACGGGAAAATTTCAATAATTACAAAAAAATAGATAAAGATGAAACGATTTTCTAGTCTCGGGGAGAATGGGAAAAATAAGCTAACGGTCGCGCGCTGCAAATCTCCGCGATCGCCACCACTCACGCGCACAACGAGAAGTAAAGAAAAATGCCGGCGCACGTGGCAGCCGGTGATCGACGGTCGAAAATAGTACAATCAAAAATCAATAAAATTACAAAGGGGGGTGTCGATGAATTTTCAGGGGATTTGGGAAATGGGACAATCAATTTGGGGTAAATGGGGGAAGGGAAACTCGAAAAGTACTCACTCAACCGCTCGCTTTTACAAATTCTCTATCGGTTACAATTTTTTCTCCGATAGTCCTCTCGATAATTCCTCCGGCAAAAATCCTCTCGGCAAAATTCGTAATCCTGGATTTGCCGAGTCGTATAAATTCCAAATCTGGTCCAAATCGTATCCGTTATCTCTGCCGTCGGTCAATACTCTCCGGGAATGGAGTCTCGTAAATGGAATAGCCGGGTCGTTGTAATATCGCAATGAATAATTTATCTCTCACTCGTTCCTTTCGCACAATCGCTCTCTACCAAACCGTGGCTCGAAGTGAAGACGGCCTCGCCGCTTCCGGTTTCTTCACCGACCTTAGGGTCGGACTTGCAATTTGCGATTCTTCTGGCGAAACTGGATTGGTCGGTCTCGGGACTAGCTGACGGTGGGCGTTGTAATTGGCTGCGGCCGATTGCGAATATTCGTCGCGACGGAAGGCCTGTCGCGACGCTCGGCGCGCGCATCCATCGACATCGATTCTTCTATCGATTGCCGAGCAATTCTCGACGCCGAGAGGTGCTGATCCCTCGCGGTGGGCTGGGGAACTATCGCATCTGACAGTTCAGGTGTAATTTCACGGTGTTTGCCCGCATGACACAGCTCGTCGGTTTACACTCGTAATTTCGAGCCGAGAGTGTGTCGTCGGGTTTCGAACTGTCCAGGACGGGTCAGTCGAGTGGAATCTTCGTCGCTGCGGCCTTCAAGGGACGGACGGCGATGTTTTGGCAGTGCAGCGGTTTGTCGGATATTTTTGTAGGTTAGTGCCGGAATGCCGTATCAGGATTTTTGTTGCTGAAGGTTGTCAATTCTTGTAGAGTCGTTCTGGGCCTGACAGGGTCAATCTGGTCGGCGATGAGGTCTTCGGTGGTCTGCGGTGGTCTGTGATGGGCTTCGACGATCTTCGACGGTCTGCGATGGTTCTTGATGGTCTGCGGTGAGTCTGCGACGGGTCTTTCGGTGGGTGCCGAGGGCTTCGGTGAGTAAGCGGAGGGTCTGACAGGGTGGCAGGGAATGAGGGTAAGTCGGGGGAGAGGGTTAACAATATTGAAGTCGTTGCTTAAATTGTAGATGCTAATTCTAGTGTATTTCCCTAGGTGAGTGGTGGGACGTCGAGCCACGTTGGGGAAGACTTGTGACGCCCCACGTCACAATACATATACGTACGTACACAGTGACGGAATCCACAAACAAAAATAACAAAAATAAAAATAAAGTGCTGTAAATAGTTCCTACTTTCCAAATACGATACAAAACTTATGTTTCAATTGTAAACGATATACAAAAGCTGTATCAGGTACATACATAATTGCGAGGAAAAGTTTGGTATATTTGAAAAAAATTAGCGTAAAAGTGAAGTTTGCGTTTAAGGTGATGTGGAACACCCTCCCACGCACTTACCACCTGCTCAGCTGGTAACAAAATTGTAATGAATGCCGTTTTGAGACCGCAGACCCAGAGCAAAAAAAAATTCTTTCCCTGGCTCTGCCGATTCTCCATCGAAAGACAATTTTCTTTTTCTTCGGTGGACTGCGGTCTCAAAACGGCATTCAATATAATTTTTATTACCAACTTTACATGGAGTGGGCGGGAGGTTATACCACACCATCTTAAGAGCAGGTGAAACACCACGGTCGGTAATAAAAATTGTAATCAACTTTTTCACGAACGGTGATATCTAAGGGCAAAAGAAAAGTGTCATCGAAGACAGATTACATTACAACTTTCAATGACACTATTCTGTTGACCGCAGATGCTAGCATCCGTGAGAAAGTTAATTACCATTTTTATTAATGACCGCGGTATTTCACATGCCTTAAGGAACCGCGATGGAGAAAAGGTTAAAAAAATACTTCGTAATTTAGAATCATATTTAAAATTATTATTATTATTATTATTATCGTAATATATCATTTTTAGTGAATCGATTAGTTTTCAAGATCTTTTATTTATATATATCATCGTATTATCTACTATAAGCAATGTTTTCGTTCTGTATTGCCTGCATGTTGGTAATAATCAATGAAACTATGTGCCTGGATGTCAAAAATAGGTGAAATCAAAGCAAAAAATACTTTTTTTCAAAAAAGTAAAAAGGTACGCCAAGTACTTAAAATTTGTATTCTCGTTCAGAAAATATGTTTATCAAAACAGTCTCTTAACAAAAAAATTCTTCCAAAAAAACGTTTATCAAAACAATAAAAAAAAGTATGTTTATGAAAATCAAAAAAAAAAAAAAAAAAAAAACATCGAAAAAAGTCAAATCAAACCAGTCAAGTAGTACATACACGAAAATGCTTCAAAAAATATGCTTATCAAAACAATCTAAAAAAAAATACAAGATGCAAAAAATCTTGACAAGAAAAAACTTGGCGTGCCAGTTTTTTTTTACAATTACAGTTACTGCAGTTATTACAGTTACTTTCCCTCTCCCTCGATTATTTGAATGAACCATGTACGACAGCTATTGGACTTTTTTCGATTTTTTTAATTTTTTTTATTTTCATAAACACTTTTTTATTGTTTTGATAAACGTTTTTTTGGAAGAATTTTTTTGTTAAGAGACTGTTTTGATAAACATATTTTCTGAACGAGAATACAAATTTTAAGTACTTGGCGTACCTTTTTACTTTTTTGAAAAAAATATATTTTACAGGAAGATGATTCGGTTTATTCGCTGTATGTTTGTAATAATAAATCAAACAACATGACTGGATGTCAAAAATAGGTGCAATCAAAGCAAAAAATACTTTTAAAAAAAAAGTAAAAAGGTACGCCAAGTACTTAAAAATTGTATTCTCGTTCTCAAAATATGTTTATATACAAAAAAAAAAATTGCCTAAACAGATGTTTATCAAAACAGTCTCTTAACAAAAAAATTCTTCCGAAAAGACGTTTATCAAAGCAATTTTAAAAAAATCAAAAAAATATGTATCTAAAACTCAAAAAAAAAAATCGAAAAGAAATCCAATCAAACCAGCCAAGTAGTAGTACATACAAACAAACTCTTCAAAAAATATGTTTAGCAAAACAATATTAAAAAAAACATACAAGATGCAAAAAATCTTGACAAAAAAAACTTGGCGTGCCAGTTTTTTTTACAATTACAGTTACTGCAGTTATTACAGATGTACAACAGCTGTTGTAAAAAAAAAACTGGCACGCCAAGTTTTTTTTTGTCAAGATTTTTTGCATCTTGTATTTTTTTTTTTTTATATTATTTTGCTAAACATATTTTTTGAAGAGTTTTTTTGAATGTACTACTACTTGGCTGGTTTGATTGGATTTCTTTTCGATTTTTTTTTTGAGATTTAAATACATACTTTTTTGATTTTTTAAAAATTGCTTTGATGTTTTTCAAACGTCTTTTCGGAAGAATTTTTTTGTTAAGAGACTGCTTTGATAAACATCTGTTTGGGCAATTTTTTTTTTTTTTATAAACATATTTTCAGAACGACAATACAATTTTTAAGTACTTGGCGTACCTTTTTACTTTAAAAAAAAAAAAGTATTTTTTGCTTTGTCTGTATACCACAATTTGGCTCATATGATTTAAGTTTTGGTCGATTTTTGGTTTAAGCAATTATTTTGAAGAACATTTTTTTTCGAAGATAAATGCTTTCACTTTCTTACCATTTTCTTAAAAGATTTTTTAATAAACAACTTATTTGATTGGTACAGACAACAAACTTTAAGTACATAGCGTATCATTTATATATTTAAAAAAAGGTTTTTGTTTTTGATGTCACCGATTTTTGAAGTTTAGTAGATGATTGATTGTCAATAACATATGGATCCACATGTTGATGTATCTTGAGATACATGAATAGTAAAAATTGAAGACAAATAATTCATTATAAACCAAGACGAATTCATCGCGAATCTATTAAAGAAATTTAAGTTACATTTTTCGCGATATTTGAAAATTCTTTACGCGAAAATTATTATACGTTATTTTACATAAGCACAATTTTTCGTGCATTTTCATATTATTGTATGGATATTTTTTGAACGGTTTTCTATAAATTATCAATTGAATAAATTGAATTATTTTGCCGCCCATCTAATAACCTTAGCAGTCAACAGATGTGCCGAGCCGACTGCAGCGATGCCCACGTGCAATCGCAGGACGCCACACATTTCGCGTCAAGACAGCCCAATGACATAATTTTTATCGTAATTCGGACTTTTTGCGGGTCGCAGTGGTCATATCTCAGCATCCGTCGAACAGTTATGATCGTAACTGGGCGCGTTGGAAAGCTTGGGTCCGAATTATACGGTAAAAACATTGTCGGCATTTTGATCCGCTGCTTTGTTTCCGATATAATTGAGAGCAAGCACTATAGACTTTTTCATTTTTTTATAACAAGACATCTCTTTTTTACATTTTCGGAAATTTGAAGTATTCTCGGGGATTCTCTTCGTATCAATTGCGGAAATAGCACGGGTTTTCGCCATGTCTGTGATTTAACTCTAAGTGTGCATTGGGGGTTATTTTGACCCTAAAATTGCATTCTCTCTTGAATAGCGTTTAGAAGTAAGGGTCTCCGGCATTTAATCCTTTATATAAAGAAAGCATTATCCCTTTCCTAAAAGTCGGGAGTAGAGCCAGTTCGGCTCCCTGGCGAAAAAAAAACTACGAAAATCTATGCCATTTCAACAATCTATTATGTCTTTCTACAATACAGCATAAAAGATCTACAACTCACTCAATTTTTAAAAAGTTGTCCTTCAGCGTACAAAATTTATACAAACTTCTACACTAAGCTACAACCATGTACAACACGAAATAGTTATTTGTAGTGTTTCATAAAAATGATAAATATGTATGACAAATTACTACTGTCTACGGCACAATACGGACACGAATGGAAAGCGAAAAGGTGATGGCGTATTTTTTTGTAACATTTCATAGAAATAACAACTTTCTACAAAAAAAATACGACTTTCTACATCATTATAGACTTGGATCGAAAATGAAAGCAAGTAAAGCATGATTACTTATCATTTTTTGTAGAAACTACAACTTTTTCCGAATTACAACAATATTTTACAACTTCGGTGAACTGTCCGACAAAGTACAAATGGTGTAGCACGTCGTTTTTTTTGTATCTCCTCGTAGAAATTACAGATTTCTACGTGAAATTATGATTTTCTACAACACCATCTTGTAGCGAAAATGTTTTATTCGCATGCATGCATAGTTGTAATTCCGCGTACAAAGTACAACTTTTTATGAATAACTATAACTTTCGACAACTGTTTCGGACTTGAACGGAAAAGGAAAATATCTTGGTCACAGTTGCTCGTCATTTTTCGTAGAAACTACAACTTTCTAAAAATCACGATGATATATTACAACTCCGGTGAACCGTCCAGAGAAGTACAAATGGTGGAGGACGTAGTTTTTTGTAGATCTTTGTAGAAACTGCAGGTTTCCACAGGGCCTAGGCTCTCACTAGAAATCCGTTATCTCGTGGAATTTGTTGTTGGAATTTCTCATCGAAGGTACAACTTTTCAAGAATAACTATGAATGATGAAATTTTGTTCGACCTTTAACCGAAAATTGAAAAATTTGCATAATTATCTGGGGCATACCATGCGGATTTATTATAAGATTCCCGTGTGCGTGAGCTGCTGTTGCAGAATTTTGTAAAACACTAATTATTTGATTAAATAATTTTATTTATCAGGTTTAAAAAATATTTATTCGTAAATAGAAATTTGTTTACATTACTTACACTAATCACCGAAACATCCTAGGGAAATTTCACTAACATAATATCTTTCGTTTACATGCATTATCAAGCAGTGACCTAGCAACGATGCAGGATGCGCGTTTTCATCTAAATTATAGCTACAAATATTATTTATGATACCCTTCGAACCATCTTGATTAATGATAACCGAATCGTTGGATTTATTGACTCGTTTATAAGCGTCGCTCGTAAATCGAAGCCCATTATATAGCATTTTTTCAAAAGATTTACAAACGAGTTGATTTCCAAAATAAACTTATTCTAGATTAAGATGATAATCTTTTCCAGAGCCTATCAGTGTGCAATCACCCGATTTGTTAAAAAAATTTAGTCGGTTTTGAAAATGATTGTCACAAAATTCAACAAATCTGTCGCTCAATGGAAAATTAAGATAATGTGTCGGCAACTGTTTGTTGAAAAATAAAAATCTCCTCGCAATTTGCACTGCTATAAGATATGGGCTCGTTTTCATTTGTAACACATGCCTATTTGCATTTTCAAAACAAAACGCGTTATGCGTCCATTATGGGCCCCAGTTTCTCACGCTGGTACTTAAATGGAGTAACAAGTGTACATTAAATGTCATAGCCGCTTTACCGAAATGTCCCTGAAAACCTGTAACAAATTTTATCAGTAATACTTCAGGCCGGTCAATCATATCCCTTGTAATCGATTCTTCTAATAACACTCTTATTGCCGTCACGAGAAGAGCTAAGTGTTTTAAATATTTTGCGGGGAGCACTCCACGAAGACAAATCAAAATATACCAAATGAGCCAAGACCGTAATTCAGAAGCTTTCCAGTTTCGTCTTTCTTGAAGGGTTCTCGGCGAACGTGTTATACACGTTGGTGGTCGAATCGAAAGTAATCGCTGATTAATAATAGCGAGTTCATTCGGTACGCCGACGTAGTATTCTGTTTCCGGCGATGACAATATGAGCTCTGTATATCGCCTAGATACTCCTAACAAAACTGAATGCATATAATCAGGTACCATACCGCTGCTCAAGTCAAACACTTCTAAATTCATCAAAACCGATGGGCACGCTTATTTTCCATTACAGTAATATCACTGTTTACTGAACGTATCATTGTCGATCGTATGGAATCATCAGTACGATCAGGCGGGACGTAAGTAGTTATTGTATACTTTCTATAACGATCAACTCCTTCTGTAGGATGTTCACAAAAGTTACACCCGTATGAACCGTTGAATCGAATCATATTCAACATGCATGATCGTGCTACTGAGTCAACGCAACAGCATATCGGATAAACTTTACTCGTCACAACGCGTCCATTCAATGTCCATTGGACCCCTTCATTGATTAAAGAATTAGCTTCATCGACAAATGGTTGTAGAAAAGTATTCATATTCGGCTCTTTTTTATGTACTCACAATCCAATTAAAAACATGCGTCGAGCATGCATTTTAGGTGGCAACTGATGCACCATAGCGTATATTGGCCAAATTGATACATTGCTCGAATGCGCAGCCTGACATCCGTCTGTATTAAATGTATACGATAAATTTAAAGGATTATTCAACGGATTTCCCGGTGAAGCATACTTTCTGTACATATCGCCATCATCTGACGCTTTATCGTTTTTCTTTTTCGCGAGAATCTGTAGTTAGGATTATTAGCTACCTCCGGATCTTTCAAAACAGTTATCAATTGCGATCGAAAATTTAAAGTTATAAAAAATGAGGATAACCCTGTTTCATCAAACTGATTTCCACAACTATCACATACTTCAAGTATGCCTGATTGGATATTCCGACGCTCCCCGATATATTTTTCACAAGTGGAGCAGAATATGTTGTACTTGTACGATCCCTCTTCAAGCGGGAAATATTTAAAACGCTTGTCCTTCGTATTTTGTAGGACATTGTTATTAAATGGCTTATTAACCATATTAATGATATCGAGAATCCCAACCCATGGCATCGTGTTCTTCAGGCCTACTACTAAAGCCATTATTAGTGCTTCTCCGATTGTTGTTAGAGTACATTGACACACAGGTTGGCTAAGGTACCGATCATGTTTCTCTTTATTAAGGTCCGCCAGAAAGATCTGGAACCAAATAATTAGCTAATAAATACTTCATTCATAAACGCAAAGTAATCGTGTGTTATGCCGCAGAACCTCAGGTATTTAATCTGGGTTCCGTGCGCGAGCCGTTGGTTCGTAAGTTTGGGGATGTGCTCAGTAAAGGGTTGGAACCCAAGTGAAGTACAAACGTTGTAACTCCCCTACATAAATGAATCTCCCGTGTGGCCCCGGTGACGTCACACCGCGAGAGCCCGGGAGACGCGGTCAGCCAGGCGAGAGGCCGAGCAGCCGTCGGACAAGCCCGCGGAGAGCCAAGTGGCGCCATCCGACGGGATCGAGCGGCGGCTGGATCGATGCCGAAGCGACGCGCACGCGCAATAGCCAGCACAGCGGCGCTGCCGAATGGGCTTGCGGCGAAAGCACGGTCAAGGTCGGAGAAAGGCGAAAGCGAGGGAAAATCGGCCTCGCTGATTGGATGGAGGTGACGACACTCCCTTTGCACACGGCACCGACCGAGCACACTATTTGCTCAGCGGATAAGACCGGATAATCGTCACTAACATACCGACCCGGGATTGGAGGGCAAAGAAGGAACAAGGCCCTGAGCCAATCAGAAAATTAAGAATTAGGCGACCGCACGCAGACGCGAGTCCGCCAGAAATCTGCCAAACCGACGGAGTGGGAGCTGGAAATCGGGGTATAAAGGACGGCGATTTCGGCAATCAGTTAATCAGTCAACGATCTACTGTACCATCGGCCAGTTCTCCAGGACTAAAGTGAAAAGTGCAAAGTGAAAAGTAAAAGTGGATTAAAAGTGAATAAAGTGAAACAGTGCCAAAACGGACTTATAAATTTTGTGCCGTTCGGACTTATAAAACTCGTGCCGCTCGGACTTATAAACTTTGTGCAACGGTGAACTTATAAAAATTGTGCCTTTCGGACTTATAAATTTCGTGCCGTTCGGACTTATAAAAAAGTGTGCCGTTCGGACTTATAAAATTTGTGCCGGATTGAACTTATAAAATTCGTGCCAAATTTGGACGTATAAAAATTTGTGACAATTTGACTTATAAAATTTCGGGCCAAGTGAACTTGTAGAGTGTGCACCGAAAACAGACTTATAAACATTTGGTGCCGAATCGGACTTACCAAATTCGTACCAGAATCGGACTGATAAACATTTTGTGCCGCAGCGGCTTTATCAATTGTGGTGCCTGAGTGAACTTAAATAAGTCGGGCCAATAAAAGTGACAGTCGGAGTGAACTGGTAAAGTGACCAAAAGTGACCCGTCAGACACGGCAAGGCTGGATCAGACGGATATCCCAACTTCCAGGACTGGAAAAAGGTACATCCAGGGGTTCGTTCACTCCCCCTGAAGGCTCCGAGACCGACAAAACAAGGTAAAAAAGTTTTGCCTCCAATTCACGCCAATTGCAAAGTGCGAGGCGAGCGAGCTGTCACAGGCGATCGCCGTGCCGTGACGTCATCGCGAGACAGCCGAGCACAGCGGCCAGCGGCACGTCGCGTCGACCGAGAAGCCAACCGCGCATGCGTGGTGCGGTTCACGCGGAATAATTATCTTTCGATTAAAAATATCGCCTTGAAGCCATAAAAGAATGCAATAATTAGAGACAATAAGAGAAGGAGAAACAAGTGCTTGAACGAGATTGAAATTCATTGTTCATTTTTTTGCGTTCCGAAAGAACAATCTCTGTAATTGCTCCGAATATAGATATAAACAGAGAATATTCCGAGTTAAGATAGAACCGAAAAAGGGTTAATAAAGATTTCAGCCTGTAATTGGGACAATAAATCGAATTATTTAACATCAAAGCTGTCTCTGACACGCCAGCTCATAATTCCTTCACGCTCGAGTCCCCGAATCCGTCCGTTTGAGTGCCCTTCTCGCGGAAGGAGGCGCATAAATACGGAAAATATTGTACGAGGCATCTGCTCCTGTTACATTTGGCGCCCAACGTGGGGCTCGAGAAAAAAGGAATTGGTGGTGTCAGCGCGCCTAATAAATAATAAATTAATTTCAATAAAAGTAAAATTAAATTAAATTAAAACAGAGTAAATTAGAATGTCGGAAAAATCGATTGCCCAAGAGAGACGCGAGCTCGAGCTGATGGAGGCAGAAGAAGCAGCACACAGGCGGGAGCGAGAGCGCTGCGATAGGCTGAGAGCGCAGCAGGCCGCCGAAGACGCGCAAAAGCGCATCGCAGAGGTCAGTCTGGAAGATGAGACTCCGGGAAACACGGAGGACTCACGACAAGACAGCACGACAGACATGGACCTCACCAACCATTCTCTCGCCTGGGAATCCACGACGGCAGATGAGCTGATCGGTGGAGGAAATATCCGACAGCAAAAGGAGATGAATCGATTGTCGATCATCCCTCCAGCGAGCGATGCGGACGCTCGGACAGCCGAACACGAAAAGGAAAAGCGTACGGAATCCCAGGACCTCGGAGAATCAGGAGATGACAGCAACAAAGCGATTCTGCAGGCGATAAGGCAGATGAAGGCTGAGCATAAAAAAGAGTTTGAAAAAATGCACAGCACCCAGGTAAACCTGGAGTCGGCGTGCATTCAACGAACTAAGGAATCGCAGCAATTGCTGTTGACGGGGTTCTCGAGAGCTATAAGCGAGAGCGAGGCTGAATTAGAGGGCAAAATCGCGTCGATGCGAGAAGCGATCCGCGACGAGCAACGGCCGATAAATACACATATTCGGGAGCAATTAGCGGCCCACGATGTAACAGTCGTTAAGTTAATCGATCGGCTCGAGGGTGCTACAAAGGTCTCGAAAAAGGCCCTCCAGACGGCAGAGGAGAACGCGAAGAGAATCCGGGAGTACGCGGCGATGGCAAACCGAACCACATCACAATCAGCGTTCGGCACGACGATGCTCGGAGGGTTGAACGCCAGTAAGGCGTACGTGGCCTCGAAAAAACTGCCCACCTTCAAGGGCGATGGCGTGGAGCGGCCGATGCAGTATTTGAAAACGCTCAAGGACCATTTCAGCGCCATAGAGCCCGAGGGCGCGGAATTTCGGTGCATGATGGGCGAAGCCATGGTCGAAACAGCCCGTGATTCGTGGCACCTGGTCGCGCCAGAGGTTGAAAATATGGCGCAATTCGAGGAAGCGTTTCGAGCACGATACTGGGGTCGCGAACTCCAAGACAAGGTGAAGCGTCACCTCGAATATGGGACCTACTTTGTCGAGGGACAGCGCCTCACAAAGGCAGAATACGCGACGCGAGTGATCGGAAATGTTCGAGATTTGAGCGAACCGATGGGCGACCATGAGACGATCCGCCGACTTGCGAAACATTTCGACGAGAACATAAGGACAGCGATCCTCGTTCGAAACATCAGTCGGGTGAGCGAACTCATTGAACTACTCGAAAGTAATGACCTCGGCGGAACGGTCAACGCGAGTCGCGGCAATGAACGGCAAGGACTCAACGGGCAGGTCCCGAATCGAGGAAACGGTCGGGGAAATGGGGGAGGGCCGCGCCCTTGGCAACAGCGAGGTGGCCAACAGGGCCAGTGGTCGAACTTCCCTGTCGGTCAACCACAAGGGCCGCCCAGATTTTCCAATCCGTGGCAGGGGCCACCGATCGCGGCGGCGACTCCGAATTTTTCGGTACCGCCACCATGTTACCCTGTGACGCCGCCACAAACACTGGCACCGACGATGCAATAGGGACCCGGAATAAATGCGCACTTCCCAGGCACGAGCCAGGGAAACGCGTAAACGTTGCGTCCGTAAGGAACAGCGAAAATCCACGAGGCGCAACGGTAACGAAAAAGAAGGAAGAAAAGAAGAAAGAAGAAAAGGAGAGACGAGGAGAAGAAAAGAAGAGACGAGAAGAAGAAAAGAAGAGACAAGAAGAAGAAAAGAAGAAAGAAGAAGCAAAGAAGAAAGAAGAAAAGAAACAGGAGGACAAGAGAAAAGAAGAAGAGAAAGCAGAAGAGAGAAAAAGGCGAAAGGACGAACTCTGGCGAAAGCGACAGGAAAAAAGAGAGAGAGAAAGAGAGGCAGCGAGAAACTCGAGGGAAGAAGCGACGAACTCCGAGGTAATGACGGCCCGTAATGTCGAATTGTCGGAAGAACGAGAATGGGTAACGAAGAACGGGGGAGAGACCAATCCTAAGAAGGCGGAGAAAAAGGGCGGACTAGATCGGGAGGAGATCAGTGCCGTGGAGGGAGGTAGGATGGAGTGTCAACCCAAATTCGAGCCCACATCGGTTTCGGTGCCGACAACGACGAAGGACAAAATCGTCATCGCCAACGGGCAAGGTGCAATTCCCAAGAGAATCGAAAGAAAAATCCGAACGATTTTTGAAAGCCCTCAAGATTACCTCCTCGATATGCCACAGCCAGGAGAGGGCGTAATTTACGACGAAACACGACCAATGTGCCCGGAGGTACCGATCGGCCTCGAAGGGGCATTGGCCAGTGCGTTAGTCGATAGCGGGAGCGAGGTTTCCTGTATTTCTGAAGAGTTTTACTCACAGAATTTGGAGGCTTTTAAAAATTGCCCAACTCTACCTGTAACGTCGATAAATGTCGTGGGAGCGTTCGGTGGAGGTTCAGGGAGGATCAAGCAGCAAGTGATGGCCACAGCGAAAGTGTACGACTCAGAGGGAGACGTTACGCTGTTAGTGGTCCCTAAGCTGCAGAGATCCGTGCTCCTCGGCATCGACGGGATGGACAGACTCGGAGTCTATGTCGACACACATAAAAAAGTGATAAAGGTGCGAGAGAAAATTGTCGGACGCCTCGTGGGAGGATACTGGCAGATGGAGGAAAGCCCATGCAGTATTCCCGAAGAGGATAAGAAATTGGGGGAGAGTAGAGCGATGCTCGCTCGAGCCGAAGGCACTTGTGAAGAAGAAGAACCGGGAGTCGAAGTCACGAGACACGTTATGAGCGGAGAGATACGAGATCCCGAATCGGAGTATCTCTGTGAAGCCGAAGTTGATGAAAAGCTTCGAGAGTGCGGCGACGTCGACCTCGAGATCCAGAAAACCTTCAAGGAATTGGTCTACGAATATCGAGACATATTTCGGAAACGACCAGGGCGGATGCAAGCATACGAACATCGGCTTGTCCTGAAGGATGAAAAACCATTCGTATCTCGCTCATACCCGGTTCCGATGGCATACCGAGGAAAGGTCACGGACGAAATAAATAAAATGCGCGCCCAAGGTGTTATTCAAAGGTCAACGAGTACCTATATTAACCCTTTGGTGACTGTTATCAAGAATAACGGGGACGTCAGGTTGTGTCTCGATGCGCGACTACTGAATGAGCATCTCGAAGGCGATTACGACTCGGCACTACCGACGGAAGAGATTTTCCAAAAATGCGGAGGCGCGAAGGTCATGTCGACCTTGGATCTGACCAGCAGCTTCTGGCAGATTCCGTTACATCCGGATTCGCGTAAATACACGGCGTTTCGACACGAAAATAAATGCTATGAATTTACGGTGACGCCTTTCGGTCTAAAAACAAGTACCGCGGCGCTGGTTCGGGGACTGGACATCGTCCTTCGAAACACCGGAGACTTTATAGTAAATTTCGTGGATGATCTGCTAGTGGTGTCGGGAGATACGCGACAACACCTGCAACATCTCCGACAATTATTTTCGAGAATCCGCGAACATGGCATGACTCTAAAAATGGAAAAATCTCATTTCTTTAGAAATAAAGTGAATTTTCTCGGGCATGTAGTAACGACGAAGGGGATACGGCCGCAGCCAGACAAGGTGAAATCGATCAAAGAATTTCCCCGTCCCCGCAATATAAAACAGCTGAGGGGCTTTCTCGGACTAGTGAATTTTTACACGAAATTTACGAGTAAACACGCTGAAGAGACTGTCCCCTTATTAGAGCTGTTAAAAAAGGGAACGAGTTGGAAGTGGACGGATATCCACGAAACGGCATTCGAAAAAGTAAAACAGCTGTTTTGCGAGTCGGTGGTCCTAGAACATCCCGATGTAACGAAGCCGTACACCTTGACGACGGACGCAAGTGACTATGCGCTTGGCGCGACCTTGTCACAAACCGACGAAAAAGGCGAAGTCGGAGTGATTTCATTTGCTAGTCGAACACTCAAGGGGGCTGAAGTTGGTTACACCACGTCGGAGAAAGAACTACTCGCTATCGTCTGGGCTCTCCAAAAATTCCAGAGTTACCTTAAGGGAGCAAAGATAACGATAATCACCGACCATAAAGCGCTGGTGTTTCTAAAAACGTGCCGATTCACGAGTGACAGGCTTTTGAGATGGGCGCTTTTGTTGCAAGGATATGATTTAACGGTAGAACATCGGCCGGGAAAATCAAATCTAGTCGCAGATACGCTAAGTCGTCTCCGTGACCACGCGTACGAGCCCGATGGAACAGCGCCCGGAAAAATAATAATCGCAGCGCTCGCGCAAAAACCTTCGAAGTCCTTAGCACAAAAAATGAGGACGATCGGTAGTCTACAGAGAAATCAAGAGGACTTGAACGCCATTATTACTCTGTTAGAAGATGAAAAAGACACGGAGAACCATCCGAAAAATTACCGAATCAGCGAAGGAGTTCTGCAGAGAGCTGCGAAGACGGGACAATGGAAGGTGGCGTTGCCAGAAGAAATAAAAGAGATCCTTGTCGAGGAGTGCCACATCATGTACGGCCATGTCGGTGCAACCAAGGTGTTTCAGATGTTAAACGAGGATTTTGCATACCCTCGATTTGCTAAAAGCATCAGGCACCAGCTCGCCACGTGTGACACGTGCCAGCGAACAAAATGTGCGATACAAAATAGTTATGCAAATATGCAAACTATAGTACCAGAAGGGCCGGGAGATTTACTCTCCATCGATTTTTACGGCCCATTACCGATGTCAACCGGGGGAGTGCGCCACATTTTAGTAACGCTGGACGCGTTTACGAAGTTCGTCACGTTGTATCCGATGCGAAAGGCAAACACCAAAACGGTAATAAAGAAGCTCAGCACGGACTATATTCCAAAGTATGGCAAACCGAAGAGGATTCAATTCGACCACGGCACGCAGTTCACGGCCAAGGCGTGGAAAAAATGGTTAGAGGACGAAGAGATACAAGGAGTGTTTTCGTCGATTCGGCACCCGCAGGGAAATATCGTCGAACGAGTAAACAGAGAGCTCGGACGATTTTTCCGCACCTTGCTCACCGACCGCCATACGGCATGGGCAAGATGGGTGCCGATCATACAAGATTGTATCAATGACTCGCCCCATGATACAACGGAATACACGCCTCGGGAACTGCAGACGAAGAAACCACCGCATCGTCCATGGAAAAATTGGGTACCGGCGCTAAGGGAAAAAGCCGAGGAAATGATCGACTACGCGAGAAAACTCGAGCTAGCCCAGGAGAGGATACAGAGGAAAGGCAGGAGAAGAGCCGAAAAATTCGATGAGTGCCACCGCATGACCACCTACGAGGAAGGCGATGTGGTTCTCGTTAAGGCATTGAACGTGTCGAATCAAAACGACCAAGTCGCCGCGAAATTCATGCCTCTTTACGAGGGACCATATCGTATTGGAAGGTGCGTGGGACTCGCTACATATATTCTCGAGGACCCGGAGACAAAGAAACTGCGCGGGAAATTCCACTCGAGCCTTTTGAAACGCTATCACCAAAAGGCGAGTGCGAAGATTAGCGACCATGCAGAGGACTCCGAATAACCCGAGAACAGGGGGGAAGGATAGAGTGAGGTAGAATAAGAAATAGATTAAGAAAAAGAGAAGCTTAGAAATAAGGATTAATGATAAGGAAAATAGTAATAGAAAAAGAGATAATAATAATAAAAATCAAAGAAAAATCGAAACGAAACATAATAAATTAGGAGAAGAAAGTGAGTAAGAAACAGAAAGGGTTAGGTTAGGTAGGAACAAGGAAAAAGAGTACAAGTAGAATTAAGAATAGGAAAAGCAGTAAGAATAGAATAGGAATACAAGAAAAATAAGAATAAAGAAAATAATGAAGAATAAACTAAGAAAAGAGTAGGAATAGAATTAAGGATAGACTTAAGAATAGAATAAGAAGACGACAAAGGATAGTATAAGAAAACAACAAAGGGTAGGAATAAGGATGGATGACATAAATAGAATCAATAAAATAAATAAAATAAATAGAAGGAAAATGGAGTAAGAAATAATTAAGAAAAGAAAAAGCACTAAGAAGAAAGTCAGGAAAACAAGAAAAATGAGAATAGAAAGAAAAAGATCAAGGATAGCATCAAAAATAGGATTAAGACTAGAATAAGATAGAATTAAGAATAAGACAATAGTAACAGGAGAATAAGAAATTAAGAAAGCTAAACGAAAAACATAGATAAAAATAAGCCGAGATTATAGGTAAGAGTTTAATAGAAAAATAATTAAGAACAGAATAAAAAGATAAGCACAAAATAAAATTACGAGGAGAATTAAGACGCGGACAAGTTAGAATTAAGAGGAAGTAAGAAAAGAATTAGGAATAAAGCAAGAAAATCTAAATCGAATTAAGAGTAAGAAAATAAGAAAAAGAAAATAGAATTAAAAATAGACTAAGAAACGATACAGGAAACAGATCGGAAAAGAATTAAGATTAGAATAGGAAAGCACTAAGAGTAGAAAAAAAAAAAAAAAAAAGTCAAGATAATAATTAGGAATATGACTAAGAAATAAAGAAATATCGAGAAATAAAAATAAAAGCGGGATCCGTTAGATTTATTGAACATAAATAGGCATAGACAGATAGGAAATACATAGACAAATAAGTAAACAAAAGAAGGAATAAAGAGGAAGAGATAGGAAGAAAGGAAAATAAAATAGAAAGAAAGATAAAACAAAAATAAATAAAGAGAAAATAAGAACAAAAGAAAGAATAAAAATAAAAGGAGAGAAGGACATGACTGTTGGGACCCGAGACGAGTCCCAACAGTAATGTGGGGGAGAATGTAACTCCCCTACATAAATGAATCTCCCGTGTGGCCCCGGTGACGTCACACCGCGAGAGCCCGGGAGACGCGGTCAGCCAGGCGAGAGGCCGAGCAGCCGTCGGACAAGCCCGCGGAGAGCCAAGTGGCGCCATCCGACGGGATCGAGCGGCGGCTGGATCGATGCCGAAGCGACGCGCACGCGCAATAGCCAGCACAGCGGCGCTGCCGAATGGGCTTGCGGCGAAAGCACGGTCAAGGTCGGAGAAAGGCGAAAGCGAGGGAAAATCGGCCTCGCTGATTGGATGGAGATGACGACACTCCCTTTGCACACGGCACCGACCGAGCACACTATTTGCTCAGCGGATAAGACCGGATAATCGTCACTAACATACCGACCCGGGATTGGAGGGCAAAGAAGGAACAAGGCCCTGAGCCAATCAGAAAATTAAGAATTAGGCGAC
The DNA here is from genome assembly GCA_917499995.1 of Ichneumon xanthorius. Taxonomy (NCBI): domain Eukaryota; kingdom Metazoa; phylum Arthropoda; class Insecta; order Hymenoptera; family Ichneumonidae; genus Ichneumon; species Ichneumon xanthorius. Next base: position 156,129 of record CAKJTD010000068.1, on the reverse strand, counting down.
CGCACGCAGACGCGAGTCCGCCAGAAATCTGCCAAACCGACGGAGTGGGAGCTGGAAATCGGGGTATAAAGGACGGCGATTTCGGCAATCAGTTAATCAGTCAACGATCTACTGTACCATCGGCCAGTTCTCCAGGACTAAAGTGAAAAGTGCAAAGTGAAAAGTAAAAGTGGATTAAAAGTGAATAAAGTGAAACAGTGCCAAAACGGACTTATAAATTTTGTGCCGTTCGGACTTATAAAACTCGTGCCGCTCGGACTTATAAACTTTGTGCAACGGTGAACTTATAAAAATTGTGCCTTTCGGACTTATAAATTTCGTGCCGTTCGGACTTATAAAAAAGTGTGCCGTTCGGACTTATAAAATTTGTGCCGGATTGAACTTATAAAATTCGTGCCAAATTTGGACGTATAAAAATTTGTGACAATTTGACTTATAAAATTTCGGGCCAAGTGAACTTGTAGAGTGTGCACCGAAAACAGACTTATAAACATTTGGTGCCGAATCGGACTTACCAAATTCGTACCAGAATCGGACTGATAAACATTTTGTGCCGCAGCGGCTTTATCAATTGTGGTGCCTGAGTGAACTTAAATAAGTCGGGCCAATAAAAGTGACAGTCGGAGTGAACTGGTAAAGTGACCAAAAGTGACCCGTCAGACACGGCAAGGCTGGATCAGACGGATATCCCAACTTCCAGGACTGGAAAAAGGTACATCCAGGGGTTCGTTCACTCCCCCTGAAGGCTCCGAGACCGACAAAACAAGGTAAAAAAGTTTTGCCTCCAATTCACGCCAATTGCAAAGTGCGAGGCGAGCGAGCTGTCACAGGCGATCGCCGTGCCGTGACGTCATCGCGAGACAGCCGAGCACAGCGGCCAGCGGCACGTCGCGTCGACCGAGAAGCCAACCGCGCATGCGTGGTGCGGTTCACGCGGAATAATTATCTTTCGATTAAAAATATCGCCTTGAAGCCATAAAAGAATGCAATAATTAGAGACAATAAGAGAAGGAGAAACAAGTGCTTGAACGAGATTGAAATTCATTGTTCATTTTTTTGCGTTCCGAAAGAACAATCTCTGTAATTGCTCCGAATATAGATATAAACAGAGAATATTCCGAGTTAAGATAGAACCGAAAAAGGGTTAATAAAGATTTCAGCCTGTAATTGGGACAATAAATCGAATTATTTAACATTAAAGCTGTCTCTGACACGCCAGCCCATAATTCCTTCACGCTCGAGTCCCCGAATCCGTCCGTTTGAGTGCCCTTCTCGCGGAAGGAGGCGCATAAATACGGAAAATATTGTACGAGGCATCTGCTCCTGTTACAACGTATTATTTATTTAGACAGTATTTAACAATGCTTGTTTAGCACTATATTTAATAGGTTTAACAATATATTAATATTATCTGAGATTATGTAATAATGTTTATTTAGCACTATATTTAATATGTTTTACAGTATGTTAATATTATCAGTGATTTACGAGGGTAACATTGTTATATCTATTATATAACAATGTCTACCGAGAACCTTCGACTGAGGTTCGCTTTAATGTCCGATTAACGTTCTACTTGACGTTATTTTATCCCCTGATATTAATGCTCAATTAATGCTTTATTAAGTTAGCTATTAATGCTTGAATAATTTATCTTTCGATGCTTTATCGTTAAGGCTTGATTATTCCACTGTATGGATATTGCTCTATTTATATGTTATCTGTTGATACTTTAGTTTACTTGTTAAAGCTCTATTTATGCTTACGTCTGTCCTTTTGAATTACCAATCGTAGTACAATTTGTACGCTTGATACACCGACTGGATTACCGTCTATCGTGCGTTAATCCTTCGCGATAAGGGTCCAATATTCGCACAACCTACTTATCACGGTTGAGCTTCGCTCGTATGGTGTATCCGTAGTCAACCGTAAGAATCAGGAGTTCCGAAGAGACTGATGAGTGCCTGCTCTCGGTTCCTTATATACGAATAAGAGGGCAGGCAAGTCAACTTAATGTTGTTTAGATGTTTATGGTTTACTTTATTTCTGTAAACAATTATCTTTCCAAATCCTCGCTTCTTCGAGAACGGGATTTGGAGCATGTTTTTATTTCGGCATATGTGACTCGGTAATTCTCGAGTCGATGCTCTAATGACCGAGTCGCCCGTGATTGCTTAACGGCTGACTCAGGTTTTTGGTGGATTTCGTTGCAGCGACGCGCGCTCGTCGCGTGCCACTGCATACCTAGATATTGTGCAACCGGAGTTGCTCCACTTTTCGGACACCGCTGTCCGAACTGGAATGTATACTAGAATACTATAATATACTACGATATATTATTACGACTATAATATTATACTATTATATGAATATAGTACAATATTGTATAGTTTCACGAAAGTGTAATAATAATATATAATAATGTTTAATATATTGTTACATTATTATATTAGTTATATTGATAATATATTAATATCATATTAATATATTATTGCCCTTGTGACGTATTTTTCGAGAACTCACGCGAAACGGTACCGAAAATCTAAAACTCAAAAAAACAAAACCGAAAACGCGAAAAGTGAAGCTCAAACCGGAGGGGAGCAAAAAAAACGAGACCGAAAACTCAAAACGTCACCTTCGGCCGTCCACCCTCGCGAATGCATCGGCGTCCCGGTGGGTGCCAGTTAATTTTTGTTTCGCCGGTATTAACAACCGGGCCTAACCTGGAGGTCGGTGGGACAGCCGACCTCCGCAGGGTCAATTTTTATTTCGCCGGAATCGCCAAACCGGGCTGATCTGGAGGTCGCTGGGACGAGCCGACCTCCGCACGGACAAAACACACGAAACGAGAACAAACGATACGAGCTAACACCAACGCAACCGCGAGAGCGACGGTTGCGGAAGTGCACGGTCGCTCAGGATGCGGATTATGGTAGAAGGGTAGCGATCCTAGGCCAATAAAATAACGCGAAATCTTATCTGTCGAAATCTCAAATTTTAATTAACGGGAGCAATTAATGGCAGGCTAGTAAGCCACGGGAGCGCACGTGGGTGCATCGGGAGCGCTCAGCTGACCGACGGGTCGGGGCGAGCGTAACGAGAACGGATCCATACGCGATCGATAAATCTGCTTAACGCTAGACTCACCGAAACAGCGGGGTTTTAATCCAACATGTAACGGTAGCTGAGCTTCCTGGATGAATTTCCGAATTCACGTGCCTAGTGTAAAGGATTGGACGCTCAAACGGGGGGGGGATTTCTTAGGCTCGAGTGTCAAGAAATTATAGCCGGTGTGTCAGGCGCGAGATAACGGTTAGATTTGCTTTTATTTTTCCTGTTACAGTTTCGTGTGTATTTCCCCTATCGCTTGCTCGGTTTCCTTGTCTGTGCGTTGTACGATTTACGTCGATTTGTCCAATACCGTTCCTGTCGCCGCGTGTGGGTCCGCGTCTCATGCGAGTCCGGGCCTTAGCCTGAGCTGTGGCAAGATGGCCGCCGTGCGCCGCTTGGCTGGCTGTGACGTTACGGCGCTCGGTGCATTGGTGTGTTACGGGTCGATCCGATTGGATGGCTGGTAACTTTTATACTCCGGACTACGAATGGTCATTCGTTGCTGCCTGGCGAATTAAAATCCGACTCTTAACGCGGGAAATTTGTTAAAGGTTTACATATATGTTAGATCAATAAAGACACGTTATTACGATTTGAGATGAAGCGATTCAATTATTTATCCGTTGAATGAATAGAACACAATATCACCAACATCAATTCATAAAATAACCAACTAAAATATAGTTTGACATAACTTGTACTATTTTACGACGTAGTATCGCAACTGCAACAATTTGTTAATTCTGTACAAGCTCTTAGTAAGCGAAGTGAACCGTGCGAGATTTTCCGAGTGACTCTAGAAGAACGTTCCGACTCGAAGATCTCAGATCAACTATACTCTTCCAAAAATTAAGAGTTTTCGTGAGAAGGTAGTTGGGGGTAAAAACTCGATCGTTGATTGGCTGTATGAGGTACCGCCCGCGCGATAGCTCCGTTTTTCCATACAGGCTGAGCCCACCAAGCAGCTCGCCGAGTCAAGGGCTTTTTCTCTGTACCGCGTAGAAAGCCCTCGGCTTTGTCTCCGAGTACATCTGTTTTCCGAAGAGGTCGTAAAACATTTGGCGACCGGCTGATCTCGGCCACCCAAGCCCGCGCGAGAAAAACAAGACTATCTGTTAATTTTCACTTTAAGTACTTTTCAAGGGTTCAAAGCTCTGACTGCGAGTCCTTTTTAGACAAAAAGGTATATGAGGGTTTTTCTCTTCAAAAAATGTAAAAGGTTAATCTTTTCTTTCGATATAGAGTCACGTTCGTTCTTATAGGCCCTCATTTAACGTATTTCAAAAGTTTTACAATTACTCTACCATGTAGAGAATAAATGTGTGTATATCTATGAACGAGCGCATTAAAAATGATACAGTTTGTGTTTAAATTATCGCGCCATGAGGCGAGGGAAATTCGTGCGAGCGAGCGCTCGTCACAGGTGACAGCTCGATCGCTTCGGACTTTCTTCGATAAATTGCTGGTCTTCTGGTGCTTCTTTTTTGTCGCCGCTTCGCGTGGGTTGTCCAGGGACGTGCACCTTGCAGTTTCCGTTCGCGTTCCCAAATTTGTCGCGCTCCTTCGTTGTACCGAAATTTCCCGGTCACTTTCGGTAATTTACCGGCGCGCTCCGGTCTTTTATCCCGCGGTTTCAATTTTGTTATTGCCGCTCGCCTGGTTCACGGGACAATCCCTTACGTACACTCGGGTCTGTTTTTAATTATGTCTTCTTGCACTTGCCCGTGTTTTTAGGGATATCTCCCTATGGTTTTTCTCTCACTGTCGAGTGAGAGTAAATTTTTATACGTATTCATAGCCAGCACAGCGAGCGTTGATAAGTGTTTCGGCAAGCACGGCGAATATTTGACACGTTTTAGCAGGCACAGTAAGTATTTTATAAGTTTTAGAAAGCACAGGAAATATTTTACAAGTTTTAGCAAGCACAGGAAATATTTTACAAGTTTTAGCAAACACAGGAAATATTTTACAATTTTTAGCAAACACAGGAAATATTTTACAAGTTTTAGCAAGCACAGGAAATATTTTACAAGTTTTAGCAAGCACAGGAAATATTTTATAAGTCTTTTTAATTCACGTTTTACTGTTTTTTCACTTGCCCGTTTGCTGCTGGTGGTCCTCTTGGTGTTGCTTCCGGTGATTGTTGTCATCGTTGACTGATAAACGATGGGCAATTTCCGGCGTTTTTATATGCAAATTTACACCTCCCTCCCTGCGTAATTTGCACATTTTGGCGGATTTGCGCCTGCGCCTTGGTATTTTTCGTGTTCACTTTTACTATTGGTTCGTCGTGGTTTTCTCCCTTCACCCCCCAATCCTTGATCGATGATCCTGCGACGTCTTCGTCCTTTTTCCTTTTCGCAAAACGGGTGCTTTTTGTGCTCCGGGTGTCGTCATTTCTGGCCAATCAACGGCGTCGCTTTTCCCTCGTTTTTGCCCTCGGTTGTCCCTGATCGTGGTTGCTGTTAGGGGCCGCCGCACGTCGCTGTCGGGCTCGGCCTTCTCCGGCTTGTTCGCCGAGTGCGCATGCGTCGCCTTCGTATCGACCGGGTTGGTGCTCGATCCCGTCGGATGGCGCCACAGGTTCCTCTGGAGGTCGTCGTGCTGTTGGGGGCTTGCGTGTTCGAGCCGGCGCGTGCTTGACATGACTCAGGGCAGGTCTCATGGGCAGGTCTCAAACAATAGGCGGGAACTGCATCTCGCGATGCCACGAGAACTTAGCACAATCACTGCACCTCAAGAGCGTTATCCGAAACGCATCTCGATTACAGACAATCGGCAAATTATTCGGAAACGAATTCGCACGAAAACACAGCACTCACGAGTCAACCGACGAACACACGAAGTGACAGGTAGCGGCAGAGACGCGCGAACCGGAGCGAGAGCGATATCCGTAGTCTACCGTAGCGCGAGTGAGAACGAGAATGACTCAGCGCGAGACAATAGGCCGAACGTAAACACCCCAGATAGACAGGTGACGGCACAGTGGCGACACGATGCTGTCCCGGGATGGCACGGCGTGCCGGTAGACAACAGCGATGTACGTCCGCATGTGACGGCTTTCTGCTGGCACGGCAGGACGCTACGCTGCAGCGACACCGTCTCGGCACAGTGCCGATTCAATAGTTAAATATTGAGTATCGCTCACCAAGCACAGTGTCCGCACGGTGTCGTTACGGCGTAGTGACTTAAATTTGTGAGAGTTTGCCCGATGCCACCACCGTGCCGGCACAACGCGCCAACTTAAATTTCATTGGGACGGCACGGTGTCGACACGCCGTGGAAACTTTTAATTCAACGAAACAGCCCGGTACCGCCACACTGTCAGCACGGAGGTGAAGACTCAAATTCGATCGAGACGACATCGTGTCGGCTCAAAATTCCTCGGGCGTAACTGTACCAGCACGGTGTCGGTACGAGGTGGAAATAATGTATCGCTGCGACGGCACGGCACCGTCACGGTGTCGGCACGCCGTACGATATCGTTTTTCGTTCGCACGGCACAGTGTCAGTACGATGTCGGCTCGCTGTGGTTACATCAACCTCGCTGTAACGACACCGCACCTGCACACTGTCGGTACGAGGTGGCAATAATGTGTCGCTGCGACGGCACGGCACCGTCACGGTGTCGGCACGCCGTACGATATCGTTTTTCGCTCGCACGGCACAGTGCCAGTACGATGTCGGCTCGCTGTGGTTACATCAACCTCGCTGTAACGACACCGCACATGCACACTGTCGGTACGAGGTGGAAATAATGTGTCGCTGCGACGGCACGGCACCGTCACGGTGTCGGCACGCCGTACGATATCGTTTTTCGCTCGCACGGCACAGTGCCAGTACGATGTCGGCTCGCTGTCGTTAGATCAACCTCGCTGTGCCGACACCGCACCTGCACACTGTCGGTACGAGGTGGAAATAATGTGTCGCTGCGACGGCACGGCACCGTCACGGTGTCGGCACGCCGTACGATATCGTTTTTCGCTCGCACGGCACAGTGCCAGTACGATGTCGGCTCGCTGTGGTTAGTTCAACCTCGCTGTGCCGACACCGCACCTGCACATTGCCAGTCAGATACACACAAGTATCCGAAAGGCGATCCAAATAAAATGTGTGCCACCACTTGCCTTGTCGATTGCATTCACTTTGTAAAATGTTCATTTTTTAAATATATTTTACACCTAAATATCCGCCTATTGATTTTGCGTACAAGATTGAGAGTACCAAACCATGTGAAACATTCGCCTTCAAAATTCGCGTTTGGTATATCCAAATCGTGTACGCTTCCGCGTACACTTCTAGACCGCAAAGCCACTCGGTCCAAGATTATCGAGCTGGGTGCGTCAAACTGACCTGGCGCTATATGTTTTTACAATCGTCATTTGTAAAAAATTATGCCCAACCCGGTCAGTTGTCACACACAGCCCGCATCCATCACGCATTCACAACCTGAGACTGAAAATGAACAACAATAATATTAGCACACGAAATGAGGAGACTAGATAAAATAATGATGACCAATGGAAGGACGGAGGAGTGGTAAGAGATAGAAAGATATAAAAAATAGTTACAATTCGAGTGACCATGGAAGACGTCACACGGACTGGAACAGCGAATGACTTTTCAAATTAAATAACCGGCACATTAAAAGAATCTGGAATGTTACAGCCTACTTAATAACTGCAAACTATTTCAGTTTCAATACTAGGCATTCACCTGTGCCGTCAGTGTGCCAGCTCTCTGACATTCGGATTATGAATTCGGATTATGAAAAAATTACTTTAAATCGTAAAAGCTGTACCGTTGGTATGAAGCCGTTGGTATGAGAAATTTTAGACACGTGTAGTAAAAGGGTGCGATATCTTTCGTAAGGAAAGGTCTGCATGTGTGCATGTGTACATGTGTGCGTGTGTGCGTGTGTGCGTGTGTGCGTGTGTGCGTGTGTGCGTGTGTGCGTGTGTGCGTGCGTGCGTGTATGCGTGTGTGCGTGTGTGCGTGTGTGCGTGTGTGCGTGTGTGCGTGTGTGCGTGTGTGCGTGTGTGCGTGTGTGCGTGTGTGCGTGTGTGCGTGTGTGCGTGTGTGCGTGAGTGCGTGTGTGCGTGTGTGCGTGTGTGCGTGTGTGCGTGTGTGCGTGTGTGCGTGTGTGCGTGTGCGCGTGTGCGCGTGTGTGCGTGTGTGCGTGTGTGCGTGTGCGCGTGTGTGCGTGTGTGCGTGTGTGCGTGTGTGCGTGTGTGCGTGTGTGCGTGTGTGCGTGTGTGCGTGTGTGCGTGTGTGCATGTGTGCATGTGTGCATGCGTTCCGTCGTGACTTCAAAAAAAGATATGCTCGTTTATTTTAAAAAATGATTACAGGGATGAAAGTATTACAAGGATAAACGAATTATAAGGATAAAATATTACATGGATAAAGGTTTTACAAGGCTACAAGAATATTGAAAAAATGTTACAAGTTTGTCGAACAAAAGTAAACTGATCATGAAAATAATTATGATTAAAAAATACTCACCAATTTGTGTTGAAAAGTAAACTATTAATACGATGGCAGAAGAGGTTATGTTTACGGAATTTAAATTTTACGCGTATAAGGCTTTATATAGTCAACATAAAAAATGTATTCAAAACGTATTGCAATAACGATTGCTTTTATAATTTTCAAAACGGCTTGGTTAATTGAATTTATATAATGGAATGCCTTATTTAAGCCCCGATAAAAATAACGAAGTTCTGCCATCGTAATTATACTTTTTGTAATGGCTAAGCTGTGAGGGTATACCATCACAGCTCGTTGGCCATTTCAAAAATATGTTGTCCTCTTTACTGTTTTCCCTGTAGCCTTCTGTAGCGCTGTTTCGCAGCCTTCAGGGAGGCTGTCATCGCTTGCACGAAAACTTTTCGGGAAGGCCGGTTCTCAGGAGCTAGATTTGTTGCCACCGCAGCTGCAATTATAAGATGAAAATTTCATGCAATTTTAAAAAGAGCGTTTATGACGACGATTCCAAAAATATTTTTATTGCCCTTGAAAGTCCGCAAATGAATCGACTCACCATACAGAGCGTCGGAAAAGCGCGTCCTAAGCGCGACCTAAACAATGATCTCGTTAATGAATAATAATTTCGGATTATACATCCACTGCGATTACTTACAACTTTGTTGTATTCGTCATTTTCGATCCGTTCAAAGTTCTCGATGTCCTGGGGGGTTCGCAAAGGAAGGCACGCAGGTTTTTGTGGGAATGCACTAGATCGCTGCGTGCGCATCTGCGTCTCCAGTCCATCAACGCGACGATCGAGAGCACTGAAAAATTCCGACATAATAAGCATATAAATAAACATAAAATTTCAGCATCATAAACAAATAAGTTAAGTATCTGCAATGCAAGAAACTTACTCAAATCGGGAATTCAGTTGAGTCCCCATATTACTGAAAATGTACGACGGCGATATATCAGTACTTATCATAGGATTATATTTGTATAACACGGTGGAATTATATTATTTTTTAAATGTAGAACCCATATACACAATAATAATCAAGTTATTCTAAGCTAGTATAATGAACGAGGCTTTCAACTATATACTTAAAATTAGGAGAAAAGTTACCTCAGCTTCGTGTTAAAATCTGTGCGGAAGTTGCTGAAAAATGAAGGCGGTTATAATGTGAAAAGCTCATTGACTAGAACATTCATTATACTTTTATATTTCATTTCATTTTGCATTTCATTTCATCTAATTACCGCAGTGATGTCCATATCGCACCCAACATTTTCACAACACGGCTTTCTTCCATCTCGTCGTCCTCGTCGCTGTTATCACTAACCCTGTCTACTCTACGTCGCTTCGGTGTAGTGACAGTCGGTGCCCCTTTTTTGCTGGCGTTGCATGGTTCATCTGTTGGCACAAATAGTTTCTTACATCTTTATCCTTAATGATATTACTGAAGATGATTTCATGAATATGGGATAGATAGCGGGGTAGGTCAGATTTATATTAAGGTAGTATTAGCGGTACAGTCCGGGCAAGCGCGAGCTTCAGAGAGAATTTCGAACACTTCTCGATGAGATAAAAAAATAATAAAAAATCAAGCACGTAGAATGTGCTGAGGAGATTAATTTTGTATAATATTAATTCCAAAATGTTATTAACAAATTGATGAAAAAATATTTTTCAACAAATTACCCGTCAACCTAAGTTTTTTCAAATAAAAATAATTTGTTAGTTTTTCTAAATACGTATGAACTTTTTCAGAATTTTATGTAATCTTTGAAAATCGCATTTTTCAATTCTGAAAAATTTCATACGTATTCAGAAAAAATAACCAATTATTTTCATTTGAAAAAAAAAAAAAAAAAAAAAAAAACAGTTACGTTGACAGGTAATACGTTGAAAAATATTTTTTTCATCAATTTGTTAATAACATTTAAAAATGAATATTAGGCAAAATCAATCATTTCAGCACCTTCTCCTTGCTTAATTTTTTTCAGATTTTTATCTCATCGAGAAGTGTTTGAGATTCTCTCTAAAACTCAAGTTTGCCCGGACTACCGCTAATACTACCTTAACGAGGAATATGCAACATTATACGTACCGGTGCAGTCTGTGATGCCGGTTTCACCATGTCGCCGCTTCCACCGCCGTAAGCGTTGGGTCCATCGCCGTTACCACCACCGGTGCTACCGGTGACAGTCGGTGCCCTCTTTTTGCTGGCGCTTGCATGGTTCATCTGTTGTCACAAATAGTTTCTTACATCTTTATCCTTAATGATATTACTGAAGATGATTTCATGAATCTGGGATAGATAGCGGGGTAGGTCAGATTTATATTAAGGTAGTATTAGCGGTACAGTCCGGGAAAGCGCGAGCTTCAGAGAGAATTTCGAACACTTCTCGATGAGATAAAAAAATAATAAAAAATCAAGCACGTAGAATGTGCTGAGGAGATTAATTTTGTATAATATTAATTCCAAAATGTTATTAACAAATTGATGAAAAAAATATTTTTCAACAAATTACCCGTCAACCTAACTTTTTTTCAAATAAAAATAATTTGTTAGTTTTTCTAAATACGTATGAACTTTTTCAGAATTTTATGTAATCTTTGAAAATCGCATTTTTCAATTCTGAAAAATTTCATACGTATTCAGAAAAACTAACCAATTATTTTCATTTGAAAAAAAGTTAGGTTGACGGGTAATTTGTTGAAAAATATTTTTTTCATCAATTTGTTAATAACATTTAAAAATGAATATTAGGCAAAATCAATCATTTCAGCACCTTCTCCTTGCTTAATTTTTTTCAGATTTTTATCTCATCGAGAAGTGTTTGAGATTCTCTCTAAAACTCAAGTTTGCCCGGACTACCGCTAATACTACCTTAACGAGGAATATGCAACATTATACGTACCGGTGCAGTCTGTGATGCCGGTTTCACCATGTCGCCGCTTCCACCGCCGTAAGCGTTGGGTCCATCGCCGTTACCACCACCGGTGCTACCGGTGACAGTCGGTACCCTCTTTTTGCTGGCGCTTGCATGGTTCATCTGTTGTCACAAATAGTTTCTTACATCTTTATCCTTAATGATATTACTGAAGATGATTTCATGAATCTGGGATAGATAGCGGGGTAGGTCAGATTTATATTAAGGTAGTATTAGCGATACAGTCCGGGCAAGCGCGAGCTTCAGAGAGAATTTCGAACACTTCTTGATGAGATAAAAAAAATAATAAAAAATGAAGCACGTAGAATGTGCTGAGGAGATTAATTTTGTATAATATTAATTCCAAAATGTTATTAACAAATTGATGAAAAAAATATTTTTCAACAAATTACCCGTCAACCTAACTTTTTTTCAAATAAAAATAATTTGTTAGTTTTTCTAAATACGTATGAACTTTTTCAGAATTTTATGTAATCTTCGAAAATCGCATTTTTCCATTCTGAAAAATTTCATACGTATTCAGAAACGCTGTGTCTATTCGCACCCCTTTTTCCGTGACTCTAAGCAAGAGACACGAGACACGAGACACGAGTTTACGTGTCTCGAGAAGATCATTTTCGTGTCCCGTGAAGTTCGTACGCTTGGAGACACGACACAGCGGATACGACAGTTTAGTATCGAGGGCGCGTTTTCACTAACGGTATTGTAGTTTACAGAAATTTCAAATGATTTTTTATATGTTTCCGAATGCTCCTCGTACAAAGCAGCGAAATACTTTTTCTTTACGCATTAGGATAACATTTCTAGGTTATGACCATCGTCGAAGTAAATAATACGAAATATTAAATAAAAATCCATTTCACCAAATCCTCACGCAATCATTTCCAAAGATATTACACTTAAGGGGCCCGAGACGCTAACTCTCTATACGAGATAAGAAATAAGAGACACTTGTTCTTTTTCCTTCAATTTGGATAGGCTTAGCAATCTCACTGGGTGCCCGCTTGGCCACTGCAGAGCTCGTGTCAGTCAGCTGTTGGATACAAGACACGAGACACGAGACACGAGACACGAGACACGAGACACGAGACACGAGACACGAGACACGAGACACGAGACACGAGACACGAGACACGAGACACGAGACACGAGACACGAGACACGAGACACGAGACACGAGACACGAGACACGAGACACGAGACACGAGACACGAGACACGAGACACGAGACACGAGACACGAGACACGAGACACGAGACACGAGACACGAGACACGAGACACGAGACACGAGACACGAGACACGAGACACGAGACACGAGACACGAGACACGAGACACGAGACACGAGACACGAGACACGAGACACGAGACACGAGACACGAGACACGAGACACGAGACACGAGACACGAGACACGAGACACGAGACACGAGACACGAGACACGAGACACGAGACACGAGACACGAGACACGAGACACGAGACACGAGACACGAGACACGAGACACGAGACACGAGACACGAGACACGAGACACGAGACACGAGACACGAGACACGAGACACGAGACACGAGACACGAGACACGAGACACGAGACACGAGACACGAGACACGAGACACGAGACACGAGACACGAGACACGAGACACGAGACACGAGACACGAGACACGAGACACGAGACACGAGACACGAGACACGAGACACGAGACACGAGACACGAGACACGAGACACGAGACACGAGACACGAGACACGAGACACGAGACACGAGACACGAGACACGAGACACGAGACACGAGACACGAGACACGAGACACGAGACACGAGACACGAGACACGAGACACGAGACACGAGACACGAGACACGAGACACGAGACACGAGACACGAGACACGAGACACGAGACACGAGACACGAGACACGAGACACGAGACACGAGACACGAGACACGAGACACGAGACACGAGACACGAGACACGAGACACGAGACACGAGACACGAGACACGAGACACGAGACACGAGACACGAGACACGAGACACGAGACACGAGACACGAGACACGAGACACGAGACACGAGACACGAGACACGAGACACGAGACACGAGACACGAGACACGAGACACGAGACACGAGACACGAGACACGAGACACGAGACACGAGACACGAGACACGAGACACGAGACACGAGACACGAGACACGAGACACGAGACACGAGACACGAGACACGAGACACGAGACACGAGACACGAGACACGAGACACGAGACACGAATGGGCATTTTGTCAATATTGTCTACATCTGGAGACACGAGACACGAGACACGAGACACGAGACACGAGACACAAGACACGAGACACGAAACAAATAAGTGTCGCGTCGATTTGATCACGTTGAAGAGGCACAAAATTACGTGTTTCCCGCTCCAGTCTTATTTCACCGAATCTGCCGAAGGTGTATACCTCAGTATAAATTACATGTATAAATTAGATTACATGTATAAATTACAACATCGACGAAATTCTTTTTTGTAACACGTGCACAAAAAGTCTTGCTTTTCGTTCCTGTAAAGTCTGGCGAAAGTGGTGCTTTCAGAGGATGCGCGGAAAATGCTGTATATTCTATTTTACACGGTAGTGTCTTTTTGGCACACTTTTTTCACCCTCTAGCTACTTTTGCGCACACTTTTTTAACACTCTAGTTACTGTCACGTACCCTTATCTGACACTGTAGGTATTTTCCTGCACGCACTTTACAGGCACGAAAAGCGGGAATTTTCGTGCACTCGTCACAAAAAGTACTATGCTCGCGTCTCGTGCGAAAAAAATAGTGCATGCGTACAAACGCAATATGGTCTCCTTTCCCACGCGAATGCGGGAAATGACTATTCCGTGTCTTCTGAGAATTCGTGTCTTGTACATATCCGTAGTGCGCGAGGCACGAGACACGGAGACATTAATTTTACGTCGATTTTATCACTATGTAGAGGCACGGACTCACCATCATGCTATTACTTGCTGAGTAAAATTACGGGTTTCTTGCGGTAATCTTATTTTTATCGAATCTGCCTCAGGTGTATAAATTACAGCATCGACGAAATTCTGTTCCGTGTCTTCCGAGTATTCTTGTCTTGTAGATATGCGTAGGGCACGACACACGAGACACGAGACACGAAATAAGCATTTCGTTTATATTATCTACTGGCTCGAGACACGAGACACGAGACACGGGACACGAGACATGAGACACGAGACTCGAGACACGAGGCACGAGGCACGAGGCACGAGGCACGAGGCACGAGGCACGAGGCACGAGACACGAGGCACGAGGCACGAGACACGAGACACGAGACGCAAGACACGAGACGCAAGACACGAATAAACGAGGTATACACCTTCGGCAGATTCGGTGAAATAAGACTGGAGCGGGAAACACGTAATTTTGTGCCTCTTCAACGTGATCAAATCGACGCGACACTTATTTGTTTCGTGTCTCGTGTCTTGTGTCTCGTGTCTCGTGTCTCGTGTCTCCAGATGTAGACAATATTGACAAAATGCCCATTCGTGTCTCGTGTCTCGTGTCTCGTGTCTCGTGTCTCGTGTCTCGTGTCTCGTGTCTCGTGTCTCGTGTCTCGTGTCTCGTGTCTCGTGTCTCGTGTCTCGTGTCTCGTGTCTCGTGTCTCGGGTCTCGTGTCTCGTGTCTCGTGTCTCGTGTCTCGTGTCTCGTGTCTCGTGTCTCGTGTCTCGTGTCTCGTGTCTCGTGTCTCGTGTCTCGTGTCTCGTGTCTCGTGTCTCGTGTCTCGTGTCTCGTGTCTCGTGTCTCGTGTCTCGTGTCTCGTGTCTCGTGTCTCGTGTCTCGTGTCTCGTGTCTCGTGTCTCGTGTCTCGTGTCTCGTGTCTCGTGTCTCGTGTCTCGTGTCTCGTGTCTCGTGTCTCGTGTCTCGTGTCTCGTGTCTTGTATCCAACAGCTGACTGACACGAGCTCTGCAGTGGCCAAGCGGGCACCCAGTGAGATTGCTAAGCCTATCCAAATTGAAGGAAAAAGAACAAGTGTCTCTTATTTCTTATCTCGTATTGAGAGTTAGCGTCTCGGGCCCCTTAAGTGTAATATCTTTGGAAATGATTGCGTGAGGATTTGGTGAAATGGATTTTTATTTAATATTTCGTATTATTTACTTCGACGATGGTCATAACCTAGAAATGTTATCCTAATGCGTAAAGAAAAAGTATTTCGCTGCTTTGTACGAGGAGCATTCGGAAACATATAAAAAATCATTTGAAATTTCTGTAAACTACAATACCGTTAGTGAAAACGCGCCCTCGATACTAAACTGTCGTATCCGCTGTGTCGTGTCTCCAAGCGTACGAACTTCACGGGACACGAAAATGATCTTCTCGAGACACGTAAACTCGTGTCTCGTGTCTCGTGTCTCTTGCTTAGAGTCACGGAAAAAGGGGTGCGAATAGACACAGCGATTCAGAAAAACTAACCAATTATTTTCATTTGAAAAAAAAAGTTACGTTGACAGGTAATACGTTGAAAAATTTTTTTTCATCAATTTGTTAATAACATTTAAAAATGAATATTAGGCAAAATAAATCTTTTCAGAACCTTCTCCTTGCTTAATTTTTTCAGATTTTTATCTCATCGAGAAGTGTTTGAGATTCTCTCTAAAACTCACGTTTGCCCGGACTACCGCTAATACTACCTTAACGAGGAATATGCAACATTATACGTACCGGTGCAGTCTGTGATGCCGGTTTCACCATGTCCCCGCTTCCACCGCCGTAAGCGTTGGGTCCATCGCCGTTACCACCACCGGTGCTACCGGTGACCGTCGGTGCCCCCTTTTTGCTGACGCTTGCATGGTTCATCTGTTGTCACAAATAGTTTCTTACATCTTTATCCTTAATGATATTACCGAAGATGATTTCATGAATCTGGGATAGATAGCGGGGTAGGTCAGATTTATATTAAGGTAGTATTAGCGGTACAGTCCGGGCAAGCGCGAGCTTCAGAGAGAATTTCGAACACTTCTCGATGAGATAAAAAAAATAATAAAAAATCAAGCACGTAGAATGTGCTGAGGAGATTAATTTTGTATAATATTAATTCCAAAATGTTATTAACAAATTGATGAAAAAAATATTTTTCAACAAATTACCCGTCAACCTAACTTTTTTTTCAAATAAAAATAATTTGTTAGTTTTTCTAAATACGTATGAACTTTTTCAGAATTTTATGTACTCTTTGAAAATCGCATTTTTCAATTCTGAAAAATTTCATACGTATTCAGAAAAAATAACCAATTATTTTCATTTGAAAAAAAAAAACAGTTACGTTGACAGGTAATACGTTGAAAAATATTTTTTTCATCAATTTGTTAATAACATTTAAAAATTAATATTAGGCAAAATCAATCTTTTCAGAACCTTCTCCTTGCTTAATTTTTTTCAGATTTTTATCTCATCGAGAAGTGTTTGAGACTACCGCTAATACTACCTTAACGAGGAATATGCAACATTATACGTACCGGTGCAGTCTGTGATGCCGGTTTCACCATGTCGCCGCTTCCACCGCTGTAAGCGTTGGATCCATCGCCGTTATCACCACCGGTGCTACCGGTGACAGTCGGTGCCCCCTTTTTGCTGGCGCTTGCATGGTTCATCTGTTGTCACAAATAGTTTCATACATGCCTATCCTTGAAGATAATACTGAACATAATTTCATCCATCTAGTAGGGATAAGCGGGAAAATGCATTATTTTCTAATAATTTTTGGATGCCCGAATTCGCTACATCGATATATCCGGTTTTTCTACCCCTTTTATCGCACGGTCCGATCTAAATATTATTAGAAGATTTCGTTTTTCCCAACTGTCCCGTTCAGCCCTGCTGCCTTATTTTACGCCGCTCTCTCCTATAGCCAGTGGGACAAAACGCGGAACAAGTTTACATTATCGAGGAACATGCAACATCATCCTTACCGAGGCATTCACTGCAGCCGGGTTCTCCATGTCGCCACTTCCACCGCCGAAATCGTTGGATTCAACACCATTGCTTTCACGACCGTTCGATCCAGTTCCACGTCGATCGCTTATCGTGGTGTCGTCACTAAAATTCATCATTTCTCTAGCCATCTCCGCCACATCATCGCGTACAGTCCCTTTTGGTGGGTTCATTGGAACTTCTTTGTCCGTGCTCTCGGACGCGGGATAATTTTTGCCCACCAAATAATCCCCCAGACGCGGTGGCATTTTTTGTACGCGCTTAACGCGTCTCCCCGGAAAAACCGGGTCAACCTACATCAGAACCCAATAAAAACAGAAAGTTTTACCATCCGAGAACAGTAAAATGATTCGTCTAAAATGACTAATATCCGATGATTTTACAAAATGTTCATTTTTTTTTAATCATCCGGTCATGAGATAGTATTAAATGAAATGATCAAGACTCTGTAGAAATGCTCACTCAACCGGATGAATAGATTTTGAAATATCATGTTCGTTGTTAATTGTCAATAAGTTCGTTGTTAATTGATATTTTTCAATTGAAGAAAATAAAACTTCACAACACCTTGTCCTAACTTTGGGTTGAAACCCCGGCGTTGTCCTGCTTACACCCGCATTAAAAAAATGTTGAAAATCGACCTGCTTTTCGGACTAAATCATTAATCAGTGCCTTAATGGCCCAAAAATACATTTTTATTGCCGTTTCACACATTACTAGTACATATGTTTAGCGTCACGATCTCATTTTTTTCAATAAAAATATTAAGAATTAACCGAGATATTCGCTTTCGCGTGCACTATTTATTTTTACATCAAATCGGTAGGCGTTTACTTTGTTTAGTTCCAATAAAAAATGATTGTGGCATCGATGACGCTCATCGATTAATCGTAAGAAAGAAACATAACGCAGTCGGGTATCTCAGGTAATAATTCATCTTTTTTACTGAAAAATATTCATTTGTAAACCTAAAGACATGTACTACCAATGTGTAATGTAGAACAGCAATAAAGAAATATATTACCGACCCGCAACGATAAGTTCCTAAATTGGTCCATTGCTAGAAATTCTGGGACTGTCACCAGTCCTGCAGTCATAGTGACGATATCTAACCGACAAAGAAACGAAGCGAACAACATTTTCAATGATCCATTTCACCATCAAAGACATAGATTATGAAACAATCATTTTCCGATGTTACTAGGATAAAAACTTGCCAGTGTCGATATTTTCGGATTTATTGTCAACCAACGTTAGTTCTGGTCTTACGCATATTTTTATATTTTCATATATTTGATGAGCTTTTATATACAAATTTGAAAAAAAATAGAAAAATTAGACACCATCTTTCCGGAAGTACAGTTACGTTTTTAGACAAAAATTCTCCTTGACGGTTCATAATAATATACGTGTCAGTATCGGCAACAGTGAAAATTGTATTCCTTATAAATACAGGCAAATGTATTCGAATTATAAATATATTATCTGTATTGCAATAAAATTTTGCAAAAATCCTACATTTACCTGTTTAATATTATTTATTTTTCTGCACTTACATCAATCAAATGCTTCACTTGAGTGATCACATCGTCCATCGATTCATTTTCATCTTCGGACGACGTCTGATTGTCGACGTTTTCGTCATTGTTCTGCGACATGTTCGATTGTCGATCCTACAATGTATTAGTATTTTGCCAATATTTAATCAATTATAATATTATATAAAAAAATCCTCTGAAAAAAAGTTCCAGTAGCTGGAACACAGGCATACTAATATGTTAAAAATTATTACGATTTGTTGAGGTTATACAAGCCCTTAGTCTCTCCTTAATGCCATTTTCAAAAATGTCAGGATACCGGTTCAGAAATACCGATATGTAGAAATACCTTTTTATCCACGTGTTTCTTTTACTTTAAAGTTATAATAAATATCACAATATTAATTACTTCATAAGAATTCACGTCGAAGTAACCAAACATCTGGATAAAGATGAGGCTGAAGGGCGGCCGATCTGGTGACCGGCATACGCGCACCGCTGCCAGACGACGAGGTGTCACGCGCGGCAGTCTATATAGCTCGTATCCCGATAACGGTGCGCGTGCACTAACCGCTAGCTCGGCCACCAGCGTCAGCCTCATGTAAAGGGCTAATGAAAAACCGCGGGATGGAGATGGAAACGAAAATAATGAAATGCAATGATTAATTTAATGTCGATTTTGCTGATGAAATATTTACACTACCCAAACATCATGAATGATGCCCAAAGTATTAAACGATTTTTAAATACAATGTCTCTAAATATATAATGTCAATCCGTTGGGATTTCGAGAATGATTGGATTTTTTGTCCCAGACGGTTTGTTTATACATTTTTTTCTTTTTGTGGAAGCAGTATATACGCCAGCGGCACGCTCCACGAAAATCCTGCAGTCAGTAGAAATACACGCGAAGTTTAACGGCATGAAACGCATGACGTGAATAGAATATATGTATACGTATAATATATGTGGATATTATGTATAGCAGGACAGATAAAATACAACTGTTAGATATAATGTTAACAATAATTATTGCAAGTTCAATTATTTACTGATAATTATAGTTTAAATAAACAATCGTCGAGAGAAAATCGTATACTTGTTTTTTCTTTCATACTAGGCAGTATTTCCATATATTGCAGAATATGTAAAAAAAAGTAAAAATAAGATTTTATCCTCATTATTGTTTAGTTCAACTGTACTCATTGCTAAACAATTGACACCATAATTATTATGGTTGTAACGGTTTAATTTTAAGCGCTCTGCTGTACGTTGTGTAGAACATATATTTTGCATACGCACATATATGCTATTCGCATACATATATGCTATGCGATACTACAATTATCCTTAGGGTGAAATCGTCTGTCTGCAGAATTTTCGTGGCGCGTGGCGATCGTGTACGTATTGTAATCGCGAGAAGAAGGGAAAAATGAATACAACGAGCGGCCTTTTACAAAAAAAAAAAAAAAATAACAAATAAAAAATGCTAAGCGTTTTCTGAATCCGAGCGATTTAGCGTTATGGATGTAAAGATATTGTATTTGGAAATAGTTTTATACTTTATGAGCATCGTTGATGTGTGGATATTTTAAATACTTTATCAGCAAAAACGATATTAAATTATCGCTACGCAATTCGATGTCTATCCTGTCGTTTTTTATTAGGTTTTCACGTACGGGCGGTGTGAAAATATACGTCTAACGTGACGTCTCATCGACGAGCGAAGACGTATAGGCGTCGCTTTTACGCGATACCCATATTCGGGCAGCCAGAGGGCAACTTTGCAGCGTGGTTAATAACAATCGCCGCTTGCTACATTTTTCAGGACTGTAACTTCCCCCCCCTTTTTCGACCCTCGTAAGCGGTACTGCAGGGGAGCCCGCCGTCGCAAACGTCCACCGGTAGGCCAAGTGGCGCCATCGGACGGGATCGGGCGGTCAACAGATCGATAGAGAAACCACGCACGCTCCCAGAGGCCAGAGCGGGTGGCCGCCAAGCAACCCCAGCGCCACACCGCGCCACGAAAGAGAAACAGAAGGCAATATCGAACAAGGCCAAGCCACAGAAAAAGCGAGGGAAAAATAAGAACGGCAATTGGACAGAAATGACGCCACATAAATCAAGGTCGGCACCCGATTAGCGATAAGCCTGAAAGGGTTAATACGTCACAGAAGGACCCATACAGGATTGGAGGACGAGGGAAGAAAAACCCGCTGGACCAATGGAAAAGTTGGATACCGAAAAACCTAGTACGCGTGCGCGGGTCCGCCAAAATTATACAAATTTCGAGAGTAGGAGTCAAAAATCTGGATATAAAAAGGCCGACAAATCGACCGGAAGAGAGAAAATCATCCCACCGGGTCTACACCAGCTCTCCAGGACTACCAGCAAAAAAGTGAAAAGTGAAAAGTAAAAGTGAATAAAAGTGAAGTGAAAAGTAAAAGTGAATAAAAGTGAAATAGTGCCAAAAAGGACTTGTAAAATCGGTGAGTTTGGACTTATAAAATTGTGCCGATATGGGACTTATAAAATTCTGGTGAAATTTCGAACTTATAAAAATTGAGTGAAATCTCGGACTTATAAAAATTGGGTGAAATTTCGGACTTATAAAAATTGAGTGAAATCTCGGACTTATAAAAGCAGAGTAAAATTTCGGACTCATAAAAAGCAGTGAAATTTCGACCTTATAAAAAGCAGTGAATCTTGGGCCCATAAGAATTGCTGAAGTCGCGGAAGTGGGAGAATTATTGATAACCCGGGACCCGATAAATCAGTGACAAGTGGCAAGGAAGTGACAGGTGAGAGCCGCGGCATCAAAACAAGCCAACAGCGCGTAACCCTGGCAACGAAGGGAGCACGGCGGTAAAGTGACCACGAGATCCGGTCAGAAAAGCCGAGGTGACCGGTGAACAAATTCCACAACTCCAAGGACTCGAAAAAGGCACACCCAGGCCGCCTATCACCCTCCCTGAAGGCCGCTGTACCATTAAACTGAGGTAAAACCCACCAATTCTAAAATAAACGCCAATTGCAAGTCGCGAGGTGAGCGAGCTGTCACCGTCGGCGCGGGCCGTGACGTCACGGGCGAGGCTAGCCGTGTGCGGCGGCCATCTTGGGAGCACGGGCGACCAAGCCACTGGCCCGCAATCACAGCGCGTTCGCATGTGGCGAACGGTAAAATAACCTGGCAACGGACGAGGAACGGAAATAAACCCGACCCATTAAATATCGCGACTTCAAGATATTAAATAAGTCCAGAATAAAAGAAATCATCGCAGAAGAGTAGAATAAGCGTTTCTTTTGCATGATAAAATCTGTTAACCACAAATTCACCCGTATAAAACGGGAACGAGTACACCAAACGTACCCAATAAAAAGAAAATTGTAGGCTCGTTACGATATAAATAAAAACCATTGGCATTACATAAAATAAAAGCGTCTCTTATACCCCAACCCAAAATTCCTGAACGTTCGAGCACACGGATCCCTCCGTCTGAGGGCCCAGTCCTATACAGGAGGCGCTCAAATTCGGGGAATTTATTGTAAGGAAGCTTGCTCCCGTTACATTTGGCGCCCAACGTGGGGCTCGATCGAAAAGGAATTCGGGGTGTAAGAGCGGCCAAGCGCGATCGCGAAATATAAAATAACCGCGACAAATAAATAAAATGGAGAAATCCTGGGACCAAGAGGTACGTGAGCTCCAGTTGATGGGCATGGTAGAGGACGTCCGTCAGCTTCGGAACGCGCAGCGCGAAAAAGAACGGGAGCGACGGGCATCTGAAGGAGGAGAAGAAGAAAATGCTAACGAATCTCGCGTATCAACCGGCGGCCAGTCGGATACAGAAGACGACGAAAACGAGGTAAACCTGACAAATTTAACCTTGGATTGGGAATCCACGACGGCCGATCATCTTCTCGGACGGAGGGGAATCAGGAACCAGGAAGAGCTGAACCGCCTGTCCATGATCCCCCACGATCAGGCGAGGCCGCAGGCCGATAAAACGCCTCATCCCGACGAATCGGAGGAGACAACGAGAGAGAACCAAAGAGCAAGTGGTAATCCTACGGGCGGATACAGCCTCGAGGATGTCATGAAGGCTCTGACGAGCATGGCCGCCGATAACAAGCAGGAGTTCGCCGATCTTAAGGGCACCCAAAGGAGGAAAGAGGAGGAATGTGTCGCTCGAGGGAGAACGTTAAAAGCGGAAATGCTTGAGGCGCTCACCAAGGTGGCCCAGGACGTCGAGCAGTACACGGACAGAAAAGTCGCGACGGTCCAGGCGGCCTTAAGGGAGGAACAGGAGCCCACGAACGACCTGGTTCGGGACAGATTAGCGGCACAGGATATCACTCTGGTTGACATAGCCGGCAAGTTAGAGCACGTGACCGACAAATCAACCCAGGCCTTGAAAAAGGCCGAAGAAAATGCGAAAAAAATACAGGAATACGCGGCAAGGGTACAAGCGGAGATGTCTCGGACGGTGCAGGGAAATGCAACATTCTGCGGTCTAAATGCCAGCAAGGCGTACGTAGCATCAAAGAAGCTTCCTACCTTCAAAGGCGACGGAGTGGAGCGACCTATGCAGTATTTAAAGACACTCAGGGATCATTTCAGTGCCATCGAACCCGAAGGCCCGGAATTTCGGTGCATGATGAGCGAGGCAATGATCGAAACGGCCCGAGACTGGTGGCTTCTGGTCGCTCCGGAAATCTCGAGCATCGGGGAGTTCGAGGAGGCATTCCGAACAAGGTACTGGGGCCGAGAATTGCAGGACAAGGTCAAGCGTCACCTGGAATACGGCACATACTTCGTCGAGGGACAGCGACTCACCAAAGCTGAATACGCGACACGAGTCATTGGAAACGTTCGCGATCTGACTGAACCGATCGGCGACCAGGAAGCAATCCGCCGCCTCGCCAAACACTTCGACGAAAATCTGAGAACCTCGATTCTCATGCGGAACATTTGCAAAGTGAGCGAGCTGATCGAGCTGTTAGAGAGCAGCAACCTTGGAGGAGCGGTGAATGCGAGAAATCAGGGCGACCGACCTTACGGGCAGGGATATAATGGCAATCGAGGAAATGGTAGGGGAAACGGTGGGGGACAGCGCTATTGGCAGCAGAACGGTCCTCCCCAGCATCCGAACCAGCCGTACAGCCGAGCCCAAACACCGCAACAACCAAGAGATCAGTGGCAGGGACCACCAGGGGCAGTGCCGTCGCCAAACTTTTCGGTACCGCCGCCATTTTTCCAAATGACACCGCCCACGACACCGGCCGCGACGATGCCGCAGGGTCAAGGAGCGATGGCGGGCGCTCTCGGCGGGAGCCAGGGAAACGCATAAACGTTGCGTCCGTAGGGTAC
This sequence comes from Ichneumon xanthorius, assembly GCA_917499995.1. NCBI lineage: Eukaryota > Metazoa > Arthropoda > Insecta > Hymenoptera > Ichneumonidae > Ichneumon > Ichneumon xanthorius. Next base: position 131,677 of record CAKJTD010000068.1, on the reverse strand, counting down.
GGCAATAGACCACGAGACGCAACGGCGGCCGAAATGATATCCGAAAAACGACGGGAAGGAGAGAAGAAGTGGGAAGAAAGAAAGAAAATGGAGAAAGAGCGGAGAGAAGCAGATGAAAAGAGGGAAGAAAGAAAGAAACGCGAGGCGAAAGAGAAAGAAAAAGAACGGGTAAGAATCGAGAAACAAAGAGAGGCAGAAAGGAGGATAGAAGAGAGAATGAAACGCGAGGAGAAAGAGAGAGAAGAAGAAAGAATAAAAATCGAGGAAGAAAAAGAACGGAGAGAAGCGGAAAAGAAAAAGCGGAAAGGGGAGTGCTGGCAGATGAGACAAGAAAAGAGAGAGAGAGAGAGAGAAGCGGCAAGGAACTCTACGGAAGAAGCGACAAACTCCGCGAAAGATTTGACAACCGTCTACACGACCAAATCGTTGGAAGAACGGAAAGGGTTAACGAGGAACGGGGGAGAGATGGATCCTAGGAAGGGGGAGAATAAAAAGAAAATGGACCAGGAGAGGGTCGGTGCCAAAGAGGGCAGGAGGGAGGATCATCAACCCCAACTCATAACCGGACCGGTTTCGGCGCCAACGACGACCGGAGGAAGGGAAATCGAGGCTTTCGGACGAGGTGCCATTCCGAAGACAACGGAAAAAAAAATCCGGACGATCTTCGAGAGTCCACAGGATTATCTCCTCGATATGGAAAATCCTGGAGGGGATAAGACCTACGACGAAACGCGACCCATGTGCCCCGAGGTGCCGATCGGTCTCGAGGGAACAATGGCCAGTGCGTTAGTCGACAGCGGCAGCGAAGTTTCTTGTATCTCGGAGGAGTTTCATCGGCAATACCGCGAGGCGTTCAAAAATTGTCCAATTTTGCCGGTAACATCTCTAAGTGTGGTGGGAGCATTCGGAGGCAGTTCCGGAAGGGTGAGACAGCAAATGATGGTGAAAGCGAAGGTATACGGGTCAGAGGGAGATATTAACCTGCTGGTAATTCCAAGACTGCAAAAATCGGTACTCCTCGGCATCGACGCGATGGACAAACTGGAAGTGTTCGTGGACACGCACGAAAAAGCGATCAAGGTGCAAGACAGGATCGTAGGACGTCTAAAACGGGGCTATTGGCAAATGGAGGAGAATGACAAGGAAGGAATGGAAGAACCCGAGAAAATGGGGGAGAGCAGAGCGATCCTCGCAAGAGTCGAAGGGACGGACGAAGCAGAAGAAACGGAAGACGACGGAACAATACAAGTTATGAGCGGGGAAATTCGGGATCCCGCCGACGAGTGTTTACGGGAAGAAGAAGTCGACGAAAAGCTTCGAGAGTGCACCAACGTGGACGTCGACATGCAACAGGCTTTCAAAGCTCTAGTGTTCGAATACCGGGATGTATTTCGGAAACGACCGGGCCGAATGCAGGCGTACGAACACCGACTTGTCCTCAAAAACGAAAAACCATTCGTGGCGCGATCATATCCGGTTCCCATGGCCTACCGAGGGAAGGTCACCGATGAAATACACAAAATGCTCGCACAAGGGATCATCCAGCGATCGACAAGCACGTACATTAACCCTATGGTAACGGTGATTAAACCAAACGGCGATGTACGGTTGTGTCTCGACGCACGACAACTGAACGAGCAGCTCGAAGGAGATTACGACTCCTCGTTGCCCACGGAGGAGATTTTCCAAAAATGTGGAGGCGCGAAGGTCATGTCGACACTCGACTTAACCAGCAGTTTCTGGCAAATTCCGCTGCATCCGGACTCGAGAAAATACACGGCGTTCCGTCACGAGAACAAGTGTTACGAGTTTACCGTAACTCCGTTCGGATTAAAAACGAGCACGGCAGCCCTTGTCCGAGGACTGGATATCGTGCTACAGAACACCGGGGATTACATAGTAAACTTTGTAGACGATCTGCTCGTAGTATCGGCGGATATCCCGCGACACCTGCAGCATCTCCGAGAATTGTTTTCAAAAATTCGAGAACATGGGATGACTTTGAAGATGGAAAAATCTCATTTCTTCCGGAAGGAGGTAAAATTCCTCGGACACGTGGTAACAACCAAGGGCATCCAGCCCCAGCCTGATAAAATAAAATCGATTAAGGAATTCCCAAGGCCACGCAACATAAAGCAGCTACGGGGTTTCCTCGGCCTTGTAAATTTTTACACGAGATTTACAAGCCGACACGCCGAAGAAACGATACCATTACTGGAGCTCTTAAAGAAGGGAACGCTATGGGAATGGACCACGCGACACGAGGAAGCATTCAAACGGGTAAAGGAGCTGTTCTGCGAGTCCGTCGTCCTCGAACACCCCGATGTGACGAAACCATATATCCTCACAACAGACGCAAGCGACTACGCGCTCGGTGCGACGCTCGCGCAGGCCGACGAAAAAGGAGAGATCGGTGTCATAGCATTCGCGAGTCGAACACTCAAAGGAGCAGAAGTCGGATATATCACCACCGAGAAGGAATTGCTCGCCATCGTCTGGGCGCTGCAAAAATTCCAAAGCTATCTTAAAGGGGCAAAAATAACGGTAATCACGGACCATAAGGCGCTGGTTTTCCTCAAAAGCTGCAGGTTCGCGAGCGACCGATTATTGCGGTGGGCGTTGCTACTCCAAGGGTACGATTTAACCGTGGAGCATCGGCCGGGAAAATCGAATCAGGTCGCGGACACACTCAGCCGATTAAGGGATCACGAATATGCGCCCGAGGAGACGACGCGGGGAAAAACGATCATCGCGGCTCTAGCACAAAAACCCTCAAAATTACTGGCAAGAAAGATGCGCGAAATCGGCACAATACAGCGAGGTCAGGAAGATCTGAACGAAATAATCACCCGGCTAGAAGAAGGGAAAGAGGTCGAAAAACAACAGAAGAACTACCGACTAAGCGAAGGCGTACTGCAAAAGGCGGCGAAGACCGGCCAGTGGAAAGTCGTCCTGCCGGAAGAACTAAAAGGAACCCTCGTCGAGGAATGCCACCTCATGTATGGCCATATCGGGGCAAACAAGGTCTTCCACATGCTAAACGAGGATTTCGCATATCCTCGCTTCGCGAAAAGCATAAGGCATCAGCTCGCGACCTGCGACTCCTGCCAACGGACGAAGTGCGCGGTACAAAATAGCTACGCAGGCATGCAGACAATTGTACCCGAAGGACCTGGAGATTTGGTATCGATCGACTTTTTTGGACCATTACCTCAGTCTACGGGAGGGGTAAGGCACATCCTGGTCACCTTGGACGCCTTTACAAAATACGTCGTGCTATACCCCATGAAAAAGGCCAATACAAAAACGGTTATTACAAAAATGAGCACGGACTACATTCCAAAACACGGGAAGCCCAAAAGACTGCAATTTGACCATGGCACACAGTTCACGGCAAAGGCTTGGAAAAAATGGCTGGAGGATGAAAACATCCGAGGGGTATTCTCCTCGATCCGACACCCGCAGGGAAACATCGTCGAACGAGTGAATCGGGAACTAGGACGATTCTTTCGCACTTTTTTAACGGATAAACACACGGCATGGGCAAGATGGGTGCCGATAATACAGGACTGTATTAACGACACGCCGCACGATACCACCGAGTACACCCCAACCGAGCTACAAACGAAGAAACCGCCGCACCGACCATGGAAGAATTGGATACCCGCCTTACGACAAAAATCCATGGAACTCGAGGATTACACGAAAAAACTCGAAAAGGCTCAGCTCCGCATTGCGCAGAAGGGCAGAAAAAGGGCGGAAAAATTCGACGACTGCCACCGACTCGTCACATACGAGGAGGGAGAGTTAGTTTTGGTTAAAGCCCTAAACGTCTCGAGCCAGGACGACAAAGTCGCAGCCAAATTCATGCCCCTATACGAAGGACCGTACCAGATCGATCGCTGCGTAGGGCTCGCAACATATCTCCTCGTGGACCCAGAAACAAGAAAACTCAGGGGAAAGTTCCATGCGAGCTTATTGAAAAGGTACAAGAAGAAAAGTAACACCGAAAAAAAAAGAAGAATCCGAGGGTGAAAAATAAAAGAAAAGAAGAAAAAGGAAGAAGATGAAATAAAATCAAACAAAATGAAATCTAAGAAAACAAAATAAAATCGAATAAAACCAGATAAAATAAAATAAGAATATAATACGGATAATATAATAATAATAAGAATATAAAAATAATAAGAATAAAATAATGATAATCTAATAATAATAAGAATATAAAAATAATAAGAATATAATAATGATAATATAATAATAATAAGAATATAAAAATATGATCATCACAATAGAAATTTACCTTTTAATAGACTGGAAAAAAATTTATGAATAGACTGAAAAAAAAAAACCCAAAAGGAAAAGAACGAAGGAGAGAACGAGTTAAACCGGGCCAGGAGCGACCGCGACGGGAAGGCACTGAGCCCGACGCCCGTCGCCGGCATACTGACACCAGAGACGCGAAACCTGCAACGGGAGACATACACTGAGGGACAGCCGAGCAGCAAGGGTGCGAACATCCGCACAAAGAGGACGAGCCGATAACGGGACGCGGAGCACGGGAGGCAACGTACTGGGAGTGCGAGGAGTGCGGCGACGCACGCCTCACGGCGCCCGACAAGGACAGTGGCAGCATAGGCGGAACCGGTCTCAACACCGCGTAACCCGGCGACACACGTGCTCAAATCTCCCACGATCCCTCCGAGCGAGCGCCACTGGAACACAGGAGAGACAGCGCGGCGCCAAGACAAGGAACCCCCACTACCGAGGCCGACCTAGGCTAACGTGGAAGGCCGGCACGCGCACGACATCGAGGATCGATGCGGTGGTCGATACCAGAGAAGATGACCAGCAAGATAACGCCGACGGGCCAATCAAGAGAGCCGGACCCGAGCAACCCGCCAATACGGATGAAAAGCCCGCAAGAAAAAGATTGAAAGATCAAGGCCGCGAAATAAAAGCCCAAAAAAACGAACGGCAGATAACGAAAAAGCTAAAATGGAAAAAGAGAGGGCAAAGGGACCCCCCCCAGGTCCCGGAAGACCAAGAAAGCTCAGAACAAAGGCAAGCGCGAAACTGAGCAGACCACGTGGAAAAAAAAACGAATTAGTACCACGAAAAAAAAAAAACAAATTTTTTTATTAAATAAGTAAAAAGCAAGTGGAAAAAAAAATGGCAACATTCAAGTGTTACCCGGCCTATTTTCTCGAAGGAATATACGCGGATACTACTGTCTTAGCTGTGGAAAATCCATCAAGATTCTACGCCCACCTGCCCGATCCAAATGGCACCAGGACGCGCATCTTGAGCAACTTCGCCAACACCCCGGTAAACCATCACGAGGTGTACAACATCTGGGAGGATGAAATCTTCCCGGCCGCACCAGTCCTGGTCAGGCACCAGGACTGTTTCTACCGAGCAGTCGTGACGGCGGAGCCCGACGAAGAAGGAGATATATGGGTCTGGCTCGGAGACTGGGCAATGGCGATGCCCGCGAGACGGGAAGAACTTTACACCGTGCCTCGAGACCAACTCGCATTGCCCTTCCAGGCCATAGCTTGCGGCCTCGACAAGCTCCGGCCAGCTCAGGGCGGGGAATGGAGCGACGCGGCGACCCAACTCCTCAAGGACACAGTCGAGGACCGACAATGGAATCTGGTCGTCGAGAACACCGACACCGGCGCAGACGCTATATGGGTCAACCTGGAACCGTCCCAGGCAGCGATACCCCGACCCCGGGACCAGCTCATCGAGGCGGCGGAAGCGAGGGAGGGGCCCAACCCCCCCCCCCCGGTTCGACTGGGGAACGGATGGGGCCCAGCATTGTGACCGAACTCAGCGGCCCCGGGAAAATTTCTGGGAAAACGACGACGACGAGAACAACCAAGAGGACGAGGGATGGACGGACGACGACTCCGGCATCGAGGACCCAACCCCCTCTGAGATTACAAGCGATTCCGACGGCGCCGAACGATAGAAAAAGAAAAAAAAAAAAAAAAACCCCCATCTACATACAACATATGCTTATGTAAAATAAAAATAAAAAAAAAATTTTTTTTCACCTTCCAAAGATCTGACTGTATTTCAAGAAAAAAAAAAAAAAAAAAAAAAAAAAATATAACCAAACAGAGAGAAAAGAGGAAAAAGCGAATAGAGAGGGGAAACAACTGGGGAAAGAGCGCGCACTCTCCCCAGTGGTTTGGGGGAGAATGTAACTTCCCCCCCCTTTTTCGACCCTCGTAAGCGGTACTGCAGGGGAGCCCGCCGTCGCAAACGTCCACCGGTAGGCCAAGTGGCGCCATCGGACGGGACCGGGCGGTCAACAGATCGATAGAGAAACCACGCACGCTCCCAGAGGCCAGAGCGGGTGGCCGCCAAGCAACCCCAGCGCCACACCGCGCCACGAAAGAGAAACAGAAGGCAATATCGATCAAGGCCAACCCACAGAAAAAGCGAGGGAAAAATAAGAACGGCAATTGGACAGAAATGACGCCACATAAATCAAGGTCGGCACCCGATTAGCGATAAGCCTGAAAGGGTTAATACGTCACAGAAGGACCCATACAGGATTGGAGGACGAGGGAAGAAAAACCCGCTGGACCAATGGAAAAGTTGGATACCGAAAAACCTAGTACGCGTGCGCGGGTCCGCCAAAATTATACAAATTTCGAGAGTAGGAGTCAAAAATCTGGATATAAAAAGGCCGACAAATCGACCGGAAGAGAGAAAATCATCCCACCGGGTCTACACCAGCTCTCCAGGACTACCAGCAAAAAAGTGAAAAGTGAAAAGTAAAAGTGAATAAAAGTGAAATAGTGCCAAAAAGGACTTGTAAAATCGGTGAGTTTGGACTTATAAAATTGTGCCGATATGGGACTTATAAAATTCTGGTGAAATTTCGAACTTATAAAAATTGAGTGAAATCTCGGACTTATAAAAATTGGGTGAAATTTCGGACTTATAAAAATTGAGTGAAATCTCGGACTTATAAAAGCTGAGTAAAATTTCGGACTCATAAAAAGCAGTGAAATTTCGACCTTATAAAAAGCAGTGAATCTTGGGCCCATAAGAATTGCTGAAGTCGCGGAAGTGGGAGAATTATTGATAACCCGGGACCCGATAAATCAGTGACAAGTGGCAAGGAAGTGACAGGTGAGAGCCGCGGCATCAAAACAAGCCAACAGCGCGTAACCCTGGCAACGAAGGGAGCACGGCGGTAAAGTGACCACGAGATCCGGTCAGAAAAGCCGAGGTGACCGGTGAACAAATTCCACAACTCCAAGGACTCGAAAAAGGCACACCCAGGCCGCCTATCACCCTCCCTGAAGGCCGCTGTACCATTAAACTGAGGTAAAACCCACCAATTCTAAAATAAACGCCAATTGCAAGTCGCGAGGTGAGCGAGCTGTCACCGTCGGCGCGGGCCGTGACGTCACGGGCGAGGCTAGCCGTGTGCGGCGGCCATCTTGGGAGCACGGGCGACCAAGCCACTGGCCCGCAATCATAGCGCGTTCGCATGTGGCGAACGGTAAAATAACCTGGCAACGGACGAGGAACGGAAATAAACCCGACCCATTAAATATCGCGACTTCAAGATATTAAATAAGTCCAGAATAAAAGAAATCATCGCAGAAGAGTAGAATAAGCGTTTCTTTTGCATGATAAAATCTGTTAACCACAAATTCACCCGTATAAAACGGGAACGAGTACACCAAACGTACCCAATAAAAAGAAAATTGTAGGCTCGTTACGATATAAATAAAAACCATTGGCATTACATAAAATAAAAGCGTCTCTTATACCCCAACCCAAAATTCCTGAACGTTCGAGCACACGGATCCCTCCGTCTGAGGGCCCAGTCCTATACAGGAGGCGCTCAAATTCGGGGAATTTATTGTAAGGAAGCTTGCTCCCGTTACAGGACACTTCATCAAATGTGTTAAAAAAAAGAAATATAAAAGATTTTTAAAATAAAAAAAGTTTATGGACATATTACTACAGAGGATCATATTTCTTTTGGATAATATTATAAAAATACACCGCAGCATGAGAAAAACAGCAAAAAATAATTCGTCCTAAAATAATTTCGAACAGATGATTTTTCAGTACAAATATCTCGTATTGATTTTCCCTAGTGACCAGAGTGTAAATATAAGTAATTAGTCGATTTTGTTACACGGAAAAAAAATTGTATAAGGACTTTATATATTTGTATGTCGGCTCGCTTAGTAAACCAGATAGAAAAGTGACGGCACGGAGACGGAACGGTGGTAGAATCAATGGTACGTTACACGCTTCGCGGCACGTTTTTCTATCTGGGAAATGTCATGGTTGCGTTCTCAAGAGGTGTGAACAAAGCGTAATAGTGGAAAACATTTTTTAATTCTTACTTGTTCTGTCTTCAATTATTTCGCCACAAATCCTGAATTTTCCGTACCGATGAGCTGAATGAGATGGTTGATTCACAAATATCGCACTACCGATCGCACAATTGTCTGGAAATATTTCTAGTTAGCGAAGAAGTTCGTTGACTGATGCTAACGACTCGAAGCTACTCGAAGCTCTTCCTGAATAGCCGGTGCGGCGTGTGACTATCTAAGCACCACGATATGGGAGCCCTCACCTCCCCCCGCGCCGCTCAACGCAACTACACGCTACGGTCGAACGATCGCGGCCGAGTCAAGGGGGCAACATGGTCAGTCTAACAAAGGCTTTGAGTGGCACGTGGCAGTGAACGAACTTGGCATCAGTCGACGCAATATTGCAATATTTGACGGTGATTATCTAGTCGAAAAGGCAATACTCGTGGAAGAACTATCGTATGAAGATCAAACGTAAGGGGAATTGACGTTTATCACCGGGAGAACTAACTAGAGTAAGTACAAAAGAATTTTTTCAATGCGAGTATATCTTCGCGAACTGTAAATAAAAAAAAACTCCATCATTACATCCACATTTTTCAAATATCTTTTCTCATTCTTTTTTGTGTACTGTATTCATATTAAAAAACCGCTTGGGCCGAATTTGAAAAATTCCCTTCTTTTCACACAATTTCTATCTTACTTTTCCTAAAAAACAAAATAAAACTTCTATCATAATTTTTCTCAGATAGAAAAGTGACAGTAAGGCGGAGGAACGGTGGCAGTACGTTTTTCTATCTGGGCTTATATCTGGAAGCGGAATCTTCTTACACATTCAGATCGCTCTGTAATATCCGATTACTGATTAACTACTGATTAACCGTAGTATAATTAGTCATATTCATCCATGTTTGATTTTTCATACGATGTTTCGTCTGGACCCTGAGCCCCCCAAACGTGCAAGGACTCTTGAGTTGAAAATACAATTCGCTGCTACTCTCATAAGCTTTAGGGTCGTGACCAACCTGATACGTAGAGCTACATTCCGGTAAGTTTCAGGCAAAGAAAAATAAATTAAATGTATTGAACATTTAATTTATGTTGATCGGTCCATGAACTTCTCAATATTTAATTTAATTTTCTTGGCCGGAAATCTATCGGAATGGGGATCAACTATTCATGTTGGTCACAACTTAGAGGCTTATGAGAGATGCAGCAAATTTTATCATCTACTCAAGAGTCCTTGCACCATGATTTCCAGGCGCGCTGGGGGTGGGCGGCAGAAGCGTCCAGACACAAAATCATATGAGTAATCCAACACGGATGAATATTACTGACAGCGATCTGAATATATAAAAAAAGACCATACTTCCAGATATAATAAAATTATCAGCGAAGTTGTCTTTTTTTTAGAAGAAAATAATTATCGCAAAAAAATTGACCTCCTTGTATTATTTATTTAATTCGCACCAGGCGGTTTTGTAATGTGATTAGAATACTCTTTCGAGCCGATATTTTTCATACGTTTTTTTTTCTAGCTGATAACATTTTTTTCCCGTTCCTATAAAAATAACTCTGACAATTTCTTACAAATGGAGGTAGCGTCTTGTTTACACATTAAAAATACGTAGAATTGAATACATTATGCAAGGAGGTCCATTTTGTTGAAACAATGTTTTTTACATTTCTTAAAAAAATAAATCTAATAATTTCTTATATATGAAAGTGAGGTATTTTTTTACACATTTATGTGAGGTATGAACTAGGGAGTCAGAACAGACGGAACGCGGAATCGGGGATACGTGCGTACAGCACCCGTAGCGCGCTCAGTCAGAAGGGAACCGCGAAACGAGCATGGACCCAACGAGTCCCTGGACACGAGTCCAGGCCATAACGATTGTTATGTAATGAATATAGAAAATAAAGAGTGTTATACGAAGATATAGTTCGAGGATTTAATAGCCCACTTGAATATATGACAATTTATATCAACCTCATGAATATTCATCCATGCTGGATTTTTAAACGATTTTTCGTCTGGACGCCCCCCCCCCCACCCCTCCAAATCACAATGAAAGGATTCTTGAATTGACGATAAAATATACTGCTTCTCTCATAAGCCTCGGGGAAGTGACTAACCTGAAAAGTATAGCTACTTTCCGGTAATGTTCCGGGAAAGAAAAATAAATTAAATATTGAACACTCAATAGATTATTCAACAGTTAATTTAATAGACAACTGACGGCACGGCATCTACTTGGTGCTAGCACGGGAACGCACGTCATGCCGGCACAATAACGGTATGTACGTCTGCATGTGACGATATTGTGACGGCACGGCATTTCTACACCAAAAGCTGCTTGCACAGTTCCAGCATGGCGTGGAGCTCCGCAATCGTGACGTGCGGCTGCACAGTGAGCTGGACTGTGCAAACAGCTTCTGGTATCAAAACGCTGTACCGTCACAATATCGTCACATGCGAACGTATATGACTGCATTGTGCCGGCACGGCGTGCGGAAACCAAGGCACGTTTTTCTATTTGACTTATAACCTTTAATATATGTAGCTCTAATTTTGGGTTAATACTCTGATGCTTATATGAGAGAAGCAGCAAACTTTATTATCTTCAACTAAAAAATCCTCGTACTTTCATTGGGCGGTGGATTTATTATTTGTTTATTAAGTACCAAAAGATTATATAAAAAATTCAGTACAAATATTCATATATTTGTAAGAGCAGTCTGCAATGTATATAATATCTCCAGTTCTGAATATAAAAAATTGTCAAGAGATTCCTACTTTTTGCTGCCTCATAGAGGCGTCAAGAAAAAATTCTGAATAAATTGAGCTCGTATGATTTTTTAAATTCGGACTACATATCTTATACATATATATATATATATATATATATATATATATAGTCACGGAACAGAGTCGGGGCTAGCGAAAAAAATAAAAAAAATCGTCGGTACGGTCGCAATCGAACGCGACGCCAGGGAACTCAAGCTACCGAGCCCCGCCAAAATATATGAATATATATATTGGAATGCCGTTACGAAAAAGCCACCGTAGGATACTTTTCATATGATTTTTTTATTCCCATATCAATATAGAAAGCGGTCCTTGGCAGTAATTATTTTGTTGTGTCATTATTTGGCTACTGAAAGAAATTTTCATTTTGGCGGCAACACCTGGGTATTAGCGTCCTATTCCTGTACAGTCCTGGCAAAGAAAAATAAATTTAATGCAGGTTTAATCTCAGTGATCATTAAGGTAGTACCAGCGCAATGACTGACGCCGCCTAAGTTTGAGAAAAATAAAAGAGAATTACAAACACTTCTCGATCGGATAAAAATCTGAAAAAATCAAGCTTATAGAAGATGCTGATAAGATTGTTCGTCCATAATAATGATCCCAAAATGTTATTCGTTTCCTTTATGTTAAAATTTGTATTAGATAAAATTCTGAAAAAATTCATACGTATTCAGAAAAATTAATAAATCATTTTCGTAATAAAAAAAGAATTTGGTTGTCGGGTAATTTCTTGCACAATTTTTTTTTTCAGCAATTTGTTATGAACGTTCTGAAATTATTATTATGCACAAACAATCTTTTCAGCACCTTTTATATGCTAGAATTTTTTCAGATTTTTTTCTCATCGAGAAGTGTTTGTAATCTTTGTCTTTTTTCTCTCAACTTAGGCGGCGTCAGTCATTGTGCTAGTACTACCTTAAGGCGAAGTGAAACGTTCTCCGTGTGTCTGTCACACACACAGCGGTTTCACTTCACCTTAAGGAGGGATTCCGGTTTTTTCACTAAAATGGCTGTTTTTTAATTGAAAAAAATGAATGTACGCAATCGATTCCCCCCAAATTTTAACCATATATTTAGCAACCTTTCTAGTATCCAAAAAAAATGTGTTAATGTGTTATTCGCAAAAATCCGCCCCCCTGCTCCCCTCTTGACCGTAATGCCGCGCCGAGTTTCCAGGTCGGCAGCGTGCACGATTGCGTCAGTTCTCGTAATCTCAAACAAAAAAATCAAACGGCATTTGAGTTTGTACACATGTGCCTTCCATTTGACTGGCCAGAAAAAATGATAAAGTTGAAAATTGAAATTTTCATATGGCTTCCTCATATGAGTTGCAAATTGAAATTTTCATGTGGCTTTCTCATAAAAGCTGCACATTGAAATTTTCATATGGCCTTCTCTTAATGTTCTTTTATTTGCGAAGCTTCTTCTATGAGGAAGCAAAATAACGAAATTATGACTTGTCAAATTAAAGTGATCGATTTCACACCAAAAAAGGATTTTGTATTTAAAAATTTTAGGATTTTGTATTTTTGTAAGGCTTTTGTATTTAAAAAAGTAAATAAAACGTATCACTTCGTCCGACGATAACAGGATATTTACTCTGCACGCTGTTAAAATTTTATGTCGATCGGTCCAACATTTTTATTGGTATCGTGCACGCCACCGACCGCGAAACTCTGCGCGACATCACGGTGAAGGGGGGTGCACCGGACGGAATTTTGCGAGTAACACCTTAACAAATTTTTTTTTTTGATACTAAAAAGGTTGCTAAATATTGTAGCGAGAATTTTACCTCTCGTACATTTTGGCCCCAACTCCCAATGCCCGCGCTCCCTACTCGATCCGCGACTTTGCTCGGTACCGAATCTCGGGGCTCGAACCCACGACGAGATTGACTAATTTTCTAATACCGACCGAACAAAGCCGTCCCCGCGTGGCAATGTGGAAGCCGCTATCTCGCACGCGATTGGGCGCCAGGTACCTCGGTACCACCGCTCGGAAAGCGGCATATTTATATGAGATTCGCGGCGATTTACGGGGACGAACGAGGGAAGCGGGTAAGGCGAAGCTGGCGAGACTCCGGCTAACTCAGCCCACCTGGGAGAAAATGGTAGAGGGGGTGGACGGGCGAGTGACCAAACGCAATAACAATAATTAATGTTTTATTCGTCGTTCGACAACATAATTTCAGAAACCAAAACTCGTAGACAAAATTTATTATAAATACCGGATACAGTCGAAATCATTACCCTAGCCTCGCGGCGCACATGAGAGAGCGATAATGCTGAGTAGGGGATATAGCCGGCGTGAAACTATTGTGGGAAATTAAATGTAGCCAACGGGAAAAACTACTATTGCCCAAAAATTAGATGTAGCCGAGGCGAAATAAACTATTGTCGAAATGGAATGTAGCCGAAAAAGATAACTATTGCCAAAATTAATTGTAGCCAAAAAGATAACTATTACCAGAATTAAATGTAGCCGAAAAGGTAAACTATTTCCAGAATTAATTGTAGCCGAAAAAGTTAAACTATTGCCAAAATTAAATGTAGCCGGAAAAGATAAACTATTGCCAAAATTAAATGTAGCCGAAAAAGATAAACTATTGCCAGAATTAAATGTAGCCGGAAAAAGATAAACTATTGACAAAATTAAATGTAGCCGAAAAAGATAAACTATTGACAAAAGGGAATGTAGCCAGGGGAAGAATATACTATTGTCGAAAATTAACTGTAGCCGAGACGGAAAATACGGTATTTGCTACGACGAATAATAAACGCAAAATTATTCGAGAAAGATAAAGTCATGGAAAAAAAGTGTTGCGATTGCCAGTTAAATTCTATCCTGGATATAGCCGATTCACCGTTCCGCGGGACGCGAGTAAGAAATACAAAGACCAAACGCTAGCTATAGAACGCCAGATAGCCGAAGTAATCGAAAAGGTTCTCGGAACGGGCCGCCCGATGTAAACACGGCACGCCCGTGACCTTTCACGCGCGATATAGCCAACACGCGGCCGAACGGCCTAACGAAAGCTGGACGACGCGCTTGCCGGGCCATTGTCTCGCACGATGTAATGTAGCCCATGTAACCGGCGAAATCGCCTTAGCCTCGATATAATACAATTCCCGAGATATAGCCGATCGCAATTGGCGAAGGTGACGAAAGTCGCATCACTAGTGTTCGAAACCGAAATTCGCGGGATGTAGACGATGGTCGTAGTACAATTCGCGAAATATAGCCAACTACCTCAGACATAAGCGACGAAAGTCTTTACGCGGGTGTTTGAATTGCGATACGCGATATAGAGCCGAGGATAGAATGTAGCCGAAAAAGACGCAAAGTTAACAAAATTATAATAGATAAAGCCGAAAGATAAAGGAAATAATAGCCGGGAGAAAGATAGCCGAGAGAAACACAAGTATATCGAATAAAGCGGAGAAAAGAAAAGACCAGCGCGAAAATCTCGCCGGACATGCTTTACCGGACCCATCCTGCCCCTCTGGGCAACAAAAGCACGACAATAAACGCGAAAAAGCTAACGCAAAATCTCTAATAACACTCTAAACGAAAGGTGGGTCCGACTTCGGCATCTCCGGCGAGCACAGAGTATCAGAGAGAGAGACGGAAGCTTACCGGTGTGTGAACAGCCCGGGAGAATAATCCAGAGAATCGCCAAAACTGCCACTCGTCACCGCACTCGATCACCGACTGCTGAATAAATTAACGGCTCTCCCGGGTCTCACCACGCTAGCGCTTCCCCCTCTCTCGCGACTCCCGAATCTAGCCTACGCTAAACGGCTAAGACGCCGGAAAACCGGTTCTGCCTCCGACCGCTCCCCGCTACCCGCGAGAATCTTCCGCTCGCAGCGATGAGTGTCGATATCCACGGACTCCTTCCTCCCAGGATCCGGTGGGGCAAAATGTACGCGAGGGGAGGCCTCCCTCGCGAAATGAGGCGTCCCTCTTCCTCCGCGGTGGGCCCACTCGGTACGCCACATAACTGCACCTCGACGTGCATTTTTCCCTCGTAACCCCCGCAAGTGGAGGCGCCGTGATGAGCGGTCCTCGGTGTCCGTGAATTCGACGGGACAGGAACGGCTCCAGGCCGTGTAGTCGAGAGGGACGGGAAACTCTGTATCTCGGTCCAAATCCGCGTCCCTCCGGCCTCCTAGTCCGCGGAAGCAGGTCTCTTGCTTCCGCCTGCTTGCCGAGCGAATTCTTTTCCGGCCTTCTTAGGCCAATCTCCACCGGTGAACACGGTCGGGGCAAAACGGTCCGACGGTTAAGTCGAAGAGTCATGCGACTCTGGTATGGCCTAAAGAAAAACTTAAAGACACAAAAAAAACAACAGGTCGGAAGATTTTTGTGAATAAAATTAAATTAAAGAAAATTAATAAAAATAAAATAAAATAAAGAAAAGCCCTCGGCGAGTCGACGATCGAGCCGGTTCGACGAGCGGCGTACTCAGGGCCGTAAATCCGGCCCACTGCTCGACCAAAAACCGTGCGAGGTGACGGGACGTAAAATGTCACGTCACAATATATTGTTAAAATTTGGAACGTATCGATTGCGCACATTCATTTTTAAAAAATCACAAACAAAACGGCCATTTTAACGAAAAAAACCCGGAATCCCCCTTAAAGCGCTTTAAGGTTGAGTCTGTAATTCCCCTGAATAAATTATTACAGCGCAGTCCCCGCCAAGGCTGAAATTCATTTTTTGCGAAAGGAACTGAAATCCGAGGAACGGGGAGATTTCGTAACAGCAGTTAATTATATCATTTCAGTGTGAGTAAATTTCTTAAATTCCTTTGTATTTCATTCAGTGCAACTCTTCGATGGAAACCCATTGGGCCTCGGAGAATAATCATTAATTTATTTTCAGAATTCTCAGTTACGTCGAACTATAGTGTATAGTGTATAGTGTATAATGAATAGTGTATAGTGAATAGTATGTAGTGTATAGTGTATAGTGAATAGTGTATAGTGTATAGTGTATAGTGTATAGTGTATAGTGTATAGTGTATAGTGTATAGTCTATAGTGTATAGTGTATATTACTGCAACATAAGGCTCGGAATTTATTAATTCGATCGTGAAATTCTATGTTCTCATAATGAATCCGTACGTTGTGCCTTCGCGTGGCCGTAAGCCAGAAAGAGATCACGGTCCGCGTCAGCGCAGAATAATTAGAAGTGAATTGAAGCAGTGTAGTCTGTCAGCTAGAGAGATAGTAGCTGTTGATAGTCTGGAGGAAGTAGATCCAATTAAAGATGCAGGCACAAGTTTCTCCGAGGTGACTCTCAATTCTAATGTAGATATCATTGGCGGAAATTCATCAGCTGTTACCTCCCAAGCTGATATCGAATCAGATCAAATTTTGCAGGCGATGGAAAACGCAGTCTCGGATAATGATCTGACGCAGACTGAGAGTGATCACGTTTTTTCGAGCGACGAATCGGTCGTTTATTTCAACGAAGATAACGATACATCGATTGCGCACAATGTATTAAACCTGAGTGAAGATCCTGTCACTTTTCGCGAGAAACTTGCGGCGTGCTTCATCGAGAATGGATTAAGTCACCAAGCCGGCGATAGTCTCCTGGCAGTTCTCAGATCGCATGAATGCTTCGCAGCACTTCCAAAAATGACTAAAACTCTATTGGACACACCACGTCAACCTGCTACGTTACTAGACGTTCCTCCGGGTAAATATTTGCACTTGGGATTTGAGGCCGCGATAATCTGTATCCTCGAAAGTGTGCCACTAGATCGCCTTCCATCATCGCTCGAAATGGATTTTAGTACGGATGGAGCATCTCTGGACAACTCAGGAACAAGTCAAATCTGGCCGATACAGTGTAGAGCGTCTAACGTACGAAATAGTCCTACCGAAGTAATCGGTGTATACAAAGGACAACGCAAGCCTACGAGTGCGATGGATTTTTTCACACCATTTGTAGATGAAGCCTCACAGTTGATACGTGACAGTGGGGTAACTTTTGCAGGAACGAAAATATCCATCACTCTGCGTGCTTTCATTGCCGATGCACCTGCACGGGCGTTCGTATTGAACCATAAGGGCCACAATTCGAGCAACCCATGCTCCAAGTGCAAGGTTACTGGACATTTTGATAATAAGCGTATGACTCTACCGGGCGTAGACCATTCTCCACGGACAGACGTGGAATACCTCAACAGAGACGATGACGATCATCACAAAGAAGGTAAAAGTCCTCTATCGCTCTTACCGATGAGCATGGTTTCGCAAGTGCCTTTCGAGTACATGCATCTCGTTTGTATTGGCGTTGTAAAACGATTGCTGATGGCGTGGGTGGACGGTAAGTTTTCGACAGAATGCAAACTGCCCGCCCATGAAATCAACCTTGTTTCAGAGAGACTGGAACATTTGGGGATTACTGCCCAAAAGAGTTTGCTCGCAGTCCTCGAAGGCTTAACTTTTATCATCGCTACAAGGCTACTGAATGTCGTCAGCTTCTACTGTATACAGGACCAGTAGTTTTCAAGGGCATCTTAAACGAAGAACATTACGTACACTTCCTCTTCTTGCACGCCTCTATGCGTATTTTAACATCGGTCTGCCCAACAAAAAAACAATTACAGTTTGCTGAATTGGCTTTGAAAAAGTTTGTCCTTCGTTGCCAAACTCTCTATGGCATCGACTTTATGAGCTACAATGTTCATGGTTTACTGCA
The DNA here is from genome assembly GCA_917499995.1 of Ichneumon xanthorius. Taxonomy (NCBI): domain Eukaryota; kingdom Metazoa; phylum Arthropoda; class Insecta; order Hymenoptera; family Ichneumonidae; genus Ichneumon; species Ichneumon xanthorius. The sequence goes on along the minus strand of CAKJTD010000068.1, from coordinate 113,785 downwards.
TCTCGTCGATGACGTGAAATTGCTTGGTCCGGTCGATGCGTTTTCCGCTTTCCCTTATGAGAACAATATGATGCTCTTCCGTCAATATTGCAAAAAACCACACCTCCAGCTACAGCAAATAGCTAACAGACGGGCAGAGAAAGCTCGACCCCCATGGAAATAAAGTATATGCATAAATATATTTCGGGATATATGTTATATATACATGAGATATATACTGGATATATAATATATATCCAATATATATCTGAGATATAGAACTTTTTGCCACATTATATATCTGAAAAGTATAACGAAGATATATGAAAGATATATACATGACATATATTCATTCAAAGTTCTTTTTACGGCGGTTAGTACGTACCGAAAAATGGTTTGGGAATATTTAAAAAATTGATTGGTTTGTCATCATGAATTATATCAATTTAGAATACAATACTATATTTGGAGAAAGAAATAAACCTAACGACCTGAAGTTGGGCTCGAACCCGGGACCTTTCGCACGCTAACCTGGAACCTTACCGCTACGCTGCCACCTATCATTTTAATTGTTCTCATTCCCAGCGAGATTTGAAAGTAACAAAAGTTTTCTTATTTCAAGTGATGATCATCAATTTTCTGATGATGAAAGTAAATCGGTTTATTGAGCCTTTTGCTTATTACAAAATGAAAAAGAACAAAAATAACCATACTTATGTTTAAGCTACCGAATAACGGATCACCTATGCGTCTGTATGTGATAGTTTTTTTACGCATAAAATGATTTTGAATGTCAAATTTAAATAATTTAGAAAAATGTTCACAACTTTTCAAAATTCACTTCTATAATATTAACCATAAACATAGGTACTATCAGATGCTTTAAAAATTATTGGTTGCGGAGTAGCGCGATATCTAAGTCTCTAGATGCAATCGCCAATATCTATTTACATATTTCTCGGAGCAGTTTGAGTTTAGGCTATGTACAGTCACAGATGATACGCTGTTCTGGCGAATCAAAGATATATATAAAAAATACATCGAATTATATATAATTAATATATAGGAATATGTAAAATATTTATATACATGAATATATATGACGTATATAATATATATATCTGAACATATATTAGTAAAGATATTTAACATATAATCAGTATATATTAAAAATATAAAATTGTAATATATCCCGTTATATATCTGGCGGATATATAAAAGATATATACGGGATATAGAACTTTTTGCCGTTATATATGACGTATATAAATTATATATCTTTCTATATATCTGACATATACTTCATTTCCATGGGGGGATGCTTAAAGAATAACGATCGTTCCCGAAATTGGTGCGAAAATCCTGTAGCTCTTGATAAACATACCGACGGTCCACTTCCAGCTGCCACAACTGAACTTGGTCTCAGTCAGTATCGTCGCGTAAAATGTCGAAACTTTAGTCTATCCGCAAGGGCACGTGAGAGATGCTGCATCATGAACGATGATTCCATCTGCCTCGTTCACAACATTGTAGTTTACAACAATGAGATACATTTGGTGGTCAAGGTGTTCGATAGTGTTACTGCATTTTATGATGTAGCAATTCCTTCGACATCGGTTGGCTATTATATCAATGTTCGCGACTTCAAGACGAATTGATAATAGTACGATTCGCTGACGTCTCTACTAAAGGCTACCTCATGCCTCGTTGGTCGCCACAACAGTATAACCAGAATGGTGAAGAACTGCAGGCTGATGGAGAGTTTGTAATTGCGGCCATGTCCTGTGCCGTTCACTACTGAGTGGCTATGTGGAAGTCACGTCACCACACAACGCGAGTGAGACTAATATCGTTGTTTGTGTTGTCGTTGTGTGTGTGCAGTAGGTTGAAAGAGATACCACGAAAGAATCTTTCACATGGCTTTATGAGGAAGTGCAACACGCGAGGTTCACAGGAAAGGGCCGGAACAACTTTTTTCGTAGAATACTAAACGGAATGCAACGAAATTTTAGAAATGTAGTGTAAAAATGTGAATCTCCGATGATAATGCCAAAATTTATGAATTCGACAAAAAGTAATTTCTTTTATTGCAGTATTTGATCATTCTTTGGAAAAATCGCGGGAACTAATAACAACATTGAATATACAGTAAAAAAACGACACGATGTCCATCCGTTGTGATTGCGATTTGTGATTGAACATCGGAAAAAGTTGTTCCGAAGCATTGTCTATAACTTCGAAAAAAAAATTCCGAAACATGCCGCAGTCACGCGATTTTCCCGCGGCAGACGGGACGTTGGTAGTGTGTTCTTACAATTCCCTCGAGCATCTTTCGACTGATAAAAGTCGCCTACATACTCTAGTCCGACAATAATCCCGCTAACGCAACAGTAATTTGATGATGTGTGGATTTATTTTTACGAGGTTTTTTTCTTTAAATCGCGCCTGTAATTATTTTTATTTTTTCTCCTTCAGTTATTATTTATTTTTATTTTTATCGTGTCTGAAGAACGTGAAATTCGCGGTGGCGTGATCGAATTGTAAAAAAAAACGCCACAATAATCCCGTTCACTCGATGGTAATTTGTCGATACGTTTCACGAGGATCCTTTTTTATCGAAAGACACTGTACTGAGATTGCGAGTTCTCGGTGGAGCATCTCGCGATTGATAAAAGTCAGCGAGGCTACATGGTCTGGTGATACAAAAATCCAGTTAACTCGGCGGTAATGCCGGTCTTAAAAACAGATGAATGGAGAATACATATAGAATATATATATATATAATGCGTCTTTATTATGTAAACATATTTTTCTTAATAAACGTAATTTTCTTAATTCTTAATTAAACTCTGCAGCTACACCGTTAAATAATTCTTAATCCGAGTGTTAGAGAGGCGGCACACCGACGGCACAGGTGAATGCCTAATATTGAACCTGAAATAGTTTGAAGTTCTTAATTAGGGGCGAGGGGGGCAAAATGGCACAGTGGAGCAAAACCGGACAATGAGACAAAACGCAATTTTCAAATAACGTCCGGATGGTGGCGATGATGGTACGTGGGGCAAAACGGGTTTTAAGATCCGAATGTATCGTTGGGCCAGAATGGCGCATCCAAAAATTATTGGAAATTTCAGTTTTGCCCTCACTGTTCCGATTTACTCCGCTCTGCCATTTTGCCCCGATCTCCCCTAGGCTATAAAATTCCAGAATTTTTTTTGATTCGCCGGTCTAGTTTGAAGTCGTTTACTATTCTAGTCCGTGTGACGTCTTCCACGGTGCAGCAGAATTCTTCCTGCCTCACTCAAATTATGGCTACTTTTTATATTATTGTATCTCATCGTTGTTTTATATTGTCTCCTCATTTCGTGTGCTAATATTATCGTTTTTCATTTTCAGTCTCAGGTTGTGAATGTGTGACGGATGCGGGCTGTGTGTGACAACTGACCGGGTTGGGCATAATTTTTTACAAATGACGATTGTAAAAACATATAGCGCCAGGTCAGTTTGACGCACACAGCTCGATAATCTTGGACCGAGTGGCTTTGCGGTCTAGAAGTGTACGCGGAAGCGTACACGATTTCGATATACCAAACGCATGGGGAACTGACACTCGTGTACTTTTGAAGGCGAATGTAAGTTTCACATGGTTTGGTACTCTCAATCTTGTACGCAAAATCATCAATAGGCGGATATTTAGGTGTAAAATATATTTAAAAAATGAACATTTTACAAACTGAATGCAATCGACAAGGCAAGTGGTGGTACACATTTTATTCGGATCGCCTTTCGGATACTTGTGTGTATCTGACTGGCAATGTGCAGGTGCGGTGTCGGCACAGGGAGGTTGAACTAACCACAGCGAGCCGACATCGTACTGACACTGTGCCGTGCGAGCGAAAAACGATATCGTACGGCGTGCCGACACCGTGACGGTGCCGTGCCGTCGCAGCGACACATTATTTCCACCTCGTACCGACAGTGTGCAGGTGCGGTGTCGGCACAGCGAGGTTGAACTAACCACAGCGAGCCGACATCGTACTGGCACTGTGCCGTGCGAGCGAAAAACGATATCGTACGGCGTGCCGACACCGTGACGGTGCCGTGCCGTCGCAGCGACACATTATTTCCACCTCGTACCGACAGTATGCAGGTGCGGTGTCGGTACAGCGAGGTTGATCTAACGACAGCGAGCCGACATCGTACTGGCACTGTGCCGTGCGAGCGAAAAACGATATCGTACGGCGTGCCGACACCGTGACGGTGCCGTGCCGTCGCAGCGACACATTATTGCCACCTCGTACCGACAGTGTGCAGGTGCGGTGTCGTTACAGCGAGGTTGATGTAACCACAGCGAGCCGACATCGTACTGACACTGTGCCGTGCGAGCGAAAAATGATATCGTACGGCGTGCCGACACCGTGACGGTGCCGTGCCGTCGCAGCGATACATTATTTCCACCTCGTACCGACACCGTGCTGGTACAGTTACGCCCGAGGAATTTTGAGCCGACACGATGTCGTCTCGATCGAATTTAAGTCTTCACCTCCGTGCTGACAGTGTGGCGGTACCGGGCTGTTTCGTTGAATTAAAAGTTTCCACGGCGTGTCGACACCGTGCCGTCCCAATGAAATTTAAGTTGGCGCGTTGTGCCGGCACGGTGGTGGCATCGGGCAAACTCTCACAAATTTAAGTCACTACGCCGTAACGACACCGTGCGGACACCGTGCTTGGTGAGCGATACTCAATATTTAACTATTGAACCGGGAGACGGTGTCGTTGCAGCGTAGCGTCCTGCCGTGCCAGCAGAAAGCCGTCACATGCGGACGTACATCGCTGCTGTCTACCGGCACGCCGTGCCGTCCCGGGACAGCATCGTGTCGCCACTGTGCCGTTACTCTCCACATTTACAGCACGCTTGGCTATCTGGGAATTGTTACCATTTTTGCGGGGATAAGTCTTATTTTGTTCTGTGCTGAGAGAACGAAATAAGCTTGTTAAACGCTTGTCTCCGTGAATTTTTATAGTTTGCTTCGTTTTATAATGTGGATTTCACTATATCTCGGCATTACTGTAAATTTTCGTTTTAACCTTGCCGTGTTTTTTCCAGGTAATGTACAATGAAGTGCTTGCGTGCGCTTTATATCGTCACGTTCTATAAGGCGTACGGGAGCACTTCATTGTATATTACCTGAAAAAACGAACATTATCAAACGAAACAAATAAAAAATCGCAGAGATCAGGAGTTTGACGACCTGTATGGCTGATTTTTTCTTAAAGCACAGAACAAAACAAGACTCATATCCGTAAAAATGTTAACAAATCATACGAAATAGCGTCTGCGCAGCTAAAAATGTAAACAGAGTTTATATTTGATGAAGCGAATAAAAATCACAATGAATTGTAATATTATTATTTTTTTTATTAATACAAATTCTAAGAAAGAAAGGAACATTCATAGCCGTGAAGTTATTGCAGATTATTATGTGATAAAATCTTTGGAAATTCATATCTTTTACACCATAATCGCTGAGGTCTCATAATTTCCGGTGTTCGATCAAGATTTTTTGAAAAAATAACCAAACAAATAAAAAATGTCCGGCGGATTGAAAAATCATTTTTTTCTACATTACCCCGATTTTTAGCATGGGAAATGTGTTCGAAAAATTACGAACAATTTTTTTTATAAGAATGGCTCAAGATGAATCCATTGCACACCCGATATTCCGATTCCCGATGGATAAGGATTCCCGATGGATAGGGATTCCCGATGGATAGGGATTCCCGATGGATAGGGATTCCCGATGGATAGGGATTCCCGATGGATAGGGATTCTCGATATCCCTATCCAATGCAGATATCTCACGTTGATTTTTTTCTTTTTTTTTAGATATCGGTAATTTTTAATTGACGATTGCTCGGTGACGTATCCTCAAACGAATCTTAAAAAAAGATATGTTTTAGTTCAAAGGTATATCAAAACAGGAGAGAAGTTTCGTTGAAATTAGCCGGTGTCGGGCCCGAAGGTGGAGAAATTTGAATGGAATGTCCCATATATCAAGTACAGAATGTGATGTTTATCGTCATTGAGATCTGATACGAAGAAGTTTCTATCTATAGGTGTAAATGAGTGATCTACTATTTTGCATGCGTTAAACAAATTACACGGGTATCTAAAGTTTGTGACCCGTTCATGAGCCTAAAGTTAAGATACGAAGAAAACTAATTACACTAATGAATTAATCAAGAATGATATTGTTACCATTATCTTCTGCAATTTCCATTTGGCGCTCGACTGATCGCAATTGATTATGCGTCTGCTCCAGTTCATCTGAATCCGCTGCTGCCGCCTCCCACTTCCGCTTACGCGCTTTTCGTTTCAACTCTGTACATTTTAATAAAAACATCAGTACATTATTTTTTGCAATTTCTTTTCCCCTCGTATTATATCTAACCTTTTCGCCTCTTATTCCTTTTTTTATTCTTTTCCGAGGTTGGCTCTGCTGACTGTGCGGGCGGTACACGTTCTTCCGCATTATGTCGTCGCCGTTTTCGATGCCGATTTCGACGCACTGTAAAGTTCCAACAACGGATTAGTGTCATTTTTGTCAAATGTCTGTACCATCATATGTGGCGTGTAGTGCACGAATTTAGTATTTGATTATTTTTATAATCAACGGATTACGAGTGCATGTCTATATATGCATTACCTGAATTATTGGGTCGTGGCGCCTGTTGTCCGTTGTTGTCACCAACTGGGGCGTCTTCTGGGGGACGAAAGTCATCTATGCGCAATACATTGTTTATCAGTCTAATGTTACATTAAAGATAAATCACGAAAATAGTTTTAGCTATTTTCAGCCAAATTACCAATGGTGTTGGTTGATGGCGAAAGTCGGTTATTATTCTCAAGGAAAGGCACGTCTCGAGGTAAACCAAGGTTTTCCTCAACTTCTATATTAATAACGTAATGTTAATTTCCTACATTGCGAATAAAACGAGCGAATGGTTTTTATGTGATTTTCGTGAAAATTACCCATGTTAATTGGCGGCGAAATTCCTCTATAATCCTCATCGGCAAATAGGTCGCTCGGAGGTCGATCAAAGGCCTCGACTACATCTATATTGATGTTGAAATGTCAGTATAACATGGAAGAATGTTTTTTGGTGAATGTTCAATAAAATTACCTATGTCAACCGGTGGAGAAAGCCTTCCGTTGTCCTCAACAATAGCCGCGTTCGGAGATCGAGCAAACTCTTCTGCTACACCGACTTCTACGACTCGGTTGATGTTTTCCACTTCTTCATCTTCGTTAAAACACAAAGATTTTGTTAATATGAAACCAACGTAACATAACTAAGTAGTTTATTTTCAAAAATGTTTAGTAGTTTCAAGGTTATTACCTGTGTTGTCGAAATGCGGTGAGAGTCCTCCGCCGTCTTGAATAACTGGTGCGATTCGGTGTTGAGGAATATTCTCTGCATGCCATAACAAATGTCATTCACGTAACGTGAAATAACAAAATATCAATTTTTGTTGTAAAACATGTATCAATTACAAATAATTTAGAGGGAGTCGATAATTTAACGATCTATGTAATATTCTTGTCTTCGCTGCAATAAAGTGAAAAAAACAACAACTATTACCTCTCTGATTCAGGACCGCAACTTCTCTAGAATCGTTGCTCGAAGTATCCGACACATCCCCACCGGATTCGAGATCGGAGAAATCTTAAAAGATTTTTGATGAAATGAAATTGTTTTTTTTAGCACAGAGTTAAGCTTCATAGAAGAGTTTATATTCAATAACTTTATATAAACGAGACCGAAGGTCATCCACGTAACGTGAAATATAAACATTTAATTTCAGTTATGCAACATATTGAGACGTTACTCAAAGTCTGCTCGCCACCGGAACCCTTTTGGAGTACCGCGGGAAATCGGAGCAACGACGAGGATCGCGAGAAGCCTGAGCATGCCGGTAAAGCGGAACGCCCAAGCGAGAGTCTGATACCCGGGGAGTCGGCAGCCGGGAGCGGCCTATCTTACCACGAGACTCACCGCGCATTCGGAGCACGCGCCCGGCACGCAGCGATTGCGTCAGCCGCGCGTGATCACTGGAGGCTTGGAAAGAGAGGCCGATTGACGTCACATTGACGTCACACGGGACGGAAGGGGACGCAGATTCGGGCCGTGTGCACCCGGCGCTCCGATATAAAAGGAGGCCCAGACGCATGGAAGATCACTCTTGGCTGAACAGTGACTTCGCTCACTACCAAGACTCCTTCCGAACGCTAGCATCGGCAACCTTCCCTGGACACGGGGATAACAGCTGCTGTCTAGGTTACCCCTTTACCCTAAAACAGCGCCGGCGACTTCTCGTGGAGACGTGCGAGACTGCCGCCGTCTGTTAACCCGATTTTCCCAAAGGCAGCGTCGGCGACTACTCTTGGAGACGAGAGTGACGGCTGCCGTCTGTCTCCAACCTTTTTTTTCAAAAGCAGCGTCGGCGACATCTCCTGGAGACGGGAGAGACTACTGCCGTCTGTTTCCCTGGGCAATCTTTTTCTTTATATATTTTTTTTTATAGAATTTATTTCAGCGCGGATTTAATTATAATAAGAATTTTTTTACTAATGATTTAATTGATTGTATTTGAATAAAACCAAACTATTTCAATTGACATTTCGAATCAATTTCTGTCTTTGAATTTTTATTCCACAGCACCTGCCCTCACAAGAAAATAAAAGTGAGCAAAGAACTCACATAGCGACGCTTTTGGAGCAAAGAGCGGTAAGACTCCAAAAAGTGATACGTTACAATATATTAAAAACAAATTTGTAACAGGGGTCCATAAGTTAATGGTCTATGCAATCTTCTTGCCTTCGCAGAAATACAGTGAAAAAAACTATTACCTCCCTCATTCAGGACCGCAACTTCTCCAGAGTTGTTGCTCGAAGTATCCGACTCATCCCCGTCGGATTCGAGATCGGAGACATCTTAAAAGATTTTTGAATAAATGAAATTGTTGTTAGTATAGAGTTGAGTTTCATAGAACAGTTATTTAATTTCTTTATATAAACAAATGTTGCATATGGTGGAAATTTTATTTGTACAGTTCTCTCAAAAATTCGTGTGAATTACGAGAGGTTACCAGTGGTCCACCCTATATTAAATTGCGTGGCTTAAATTACCTTCTTCTGGGGGAGCCATTGGTGCAACTTCTGCATTGTCTCTGAGCCAGTGCGGTAGTTCGTCGGCAAACACCTCTTGATCATAGTCTGGATCTTGGTCTGGCAGAGGATAATACAAATTCATTTAATGGCAAATTTTTATCATAATAGCAATAGTTGTTAATAGTTTTAGTTTTTTAAAAATTATATATGCACTTGTCTAAAGGGAGGAATTCGGCGTTTGTCAGACGTGTAAATCGTTTTAAATAGAAAAAAATTGATTTCACACTTGATTTTTGACAAGTTATATCGGACCATTAAATAAAAAGAAAACACGTTATTTGACTGGCCTTGCCGAACCACCCTCCACCTGCCCTTAAACACAGCGCTCTCCGATACGTTTTCTTTCTACCGCTCCCACACTATCTATTTTTAATTACGTTAACATTTGAAGTGATTCAACAAAAATCATAAAAAATTGTGAGATGTGTCGTAGATGCTACAAGGTTGTGCAAATGCATGTATAAAAATGTTACCTAATGGTACTACCACTGGCGGCTCCTCCAATTCGAATTCACGGCCACCCCGTTCATTTCGCCGTTGGATGACAAGATCGACGTTGCCTTTAAGTGAATTTAAAACAAATATTGAGGCGTACCCCCCCAGCCTTGAAAACCCTTTGCACCCATGCATTAAGATTTGGACACGAAGGTGGGCACGAAATAGTCCGAGCTCTCCGAGACGTGCCGGTAAGAAGGAGCGCGCACGAGACAGGCGCGTACCTGCCGAGGTGGCAGCAACGAAGCGGCCTACATTACCCGGGATCTACCACGCGCTCTCGTCACGCGGCTATCACGCAGATGTTGCGTCAGCCGCGCGTGATCACCTGAGGCGCGGAAAGAAGAGCGATTGACGTCACATTGACGTCACGCGGCAAGGAAGGGGATCAGGATTCGGGCCGTGTGCAGCACGGCGAGCGGATATAAAAGACCCGCCAGCCGCATGGAAGATCACTCTTAGCTGGGCAGTTCCCCCGTGCACAACTAAGTGTTCCTTTCCCAACGCCAGCAACGGTAACTTCTCCTGGTGACGGGAGTAACCACCATTGTCTGGGTTACCTACTTTCCTTTAGGGCAGCGACGGCAACCTTCCCTGGTGACGGGGAAAACCGCTCTCGTCTGACTCCCGCTATACCAAAAAAAGGCAGCGCCGGCGACCTTCCCTGGTGACGGGGATAACCGCTTTCGTCTGCGACTTCTATCCTTTCTTTGCTTTTTTTTTTCTTTAATTTTTTTTTTTATTACATTTAATTAATTAATGTATGCGATTGTCGCAAAGAGCCACGGAAGATTTGACAAGACAAAATAAATAATTGAAATTAGATTGAACCAATTTGTACACAATAAAAACCGAATTAATGAATTGACGATTAGAATCAATTTTCGTGTCTTGAATTTTTCTTACAGCACCTGCCCTCACACAAACAAAAGTGAGCCGTGAACTCACATAACGACGTTTTTGGAGCAAAGCGTGTAAGCCTCCAAAAGTGATACGTTACAATATAGAGGCAAATATGTATGAGGGATATCACCAGTTGCTCTAGCGGTAGAGCGAAGGGCATATACTGAGAATATGTTTTACGTCATCTCAGCGTGATATGAACCTCCTCCCTGCCGCGGGACCGATAAAGAATATACTTTTTTTAAGCGTGCCGAAACTCTGACATCAAAAGAAAATGGAATTCCAGTACACCCTTAATAGGAAAATAGGAAAATAGGATTCTACTGCGAGGCTAATGCCTCGCAGTAGAATCCTATTTTCTTTGGATTGCCCAGTTTCACTACCGTACATAATAGTACTTTTTATAACACATGCACAAAAAGTCTAGTATTGCAAAGTACTATTTTGTAATAACTGCGCGAAAACTCCCGTTTTTCCTACCTGTAAAGCTTGGCGAAAGCATCCGGGAAAGGAGCTACCGGCGAATAAGTATGTGCAAAAGTATCCACAGCACTTTTCTCACATCCCCTGCTACAAAGCACCACTTTCGCTACGCTTTACAGGCACGAAAACCGGGACTTTTCATGCAAGTGTTATTTCTTCGCGATTTACAATCTGGCATAATTAAACAATCATAAACGGGAGTTTTTGAATGCATGCGAAGATGTGAGTAAGAGGCGAGTAGGATGTAAGCGAACACATAAAGCAGGGTTTTATGGATTTCGGAATGAGCAGATTGTGTGTAATGCGGGTAACCAACAATTTTCGTTATCTGTAGTCATGAGTGTAGCAATTGGTGAATTTAGTAACTAATAAAATGTGTAACTATGAAAAACGCGAAATAATCTACATAGTATTTAAAAAAAGTGGTATAGTTTCTACTTTTGTATGCGTCAGTATTTTCAGATACTTGTAAATTAATCACGGACCGCATGATTTATCACTATCGCTAAGTTTACCCTACCGGATTGATACCGTTTATTATTTGTAACAAAAAAAAATGGCAAGGACAGTCGAGGACCTAGATAAATTTTTTTTTAATTCCAGAAACGCTTTTGTATATAGGCGAGAGCTTCACATTATACATATATTTGCGGAATGAAATTTATTAGAACGAAATATATAAAACGAAAAATATATGCAATATAATTAAAAAATAATACTTACACGGCCGGCAATGAATCGTACAGCACTTTTAATTTGTACCAGTGACGGGTACAAATTATGCAAATTATACAAATTATACAAATGCTTTGGCGTCTGCCAAAGCCTGCTTGAATCGAGCAATATGCTCTACCTTTTCATCCGGCTCGCAATATTCCGAATGACGATTCATAACTTCGATATCCCCACTCACTAATTTTGCCATGCCGTGGCAGATCGTCCTGTTTTGACATCGTAAGTAACTAAAAAAGTAAATGCAATCAAGACAGTTTAGTCTGCTTCTTCGAGCTAAAATTGTACTATATCAATACGGATGAATCCATAAAAACTTGAAATTCGTTGCATATTTCTTTATCTTCACCAATCTTTGAAAAGCAAGAATCTATCGAGAAGTTCGGCAGAGTCTCGCGCCGAGTACATTTTCGCATAGTTCGCTGGAGGTTTTACACGCGAACTCTCGGGCTATGCGAATACACTCTTTTTTCAAGCCGCTCGAATTTAATACATATAACGCGAATCGCAAAACAGAAAATACATTCATATTATAATAACCCTACTAGCTTGCGATTCAGCCTAAATTTCAGTTTATCGATATACTAGGTGCTTCGATTCATCGAATTCTTGATTCGAAGTGCTGCGAAGATCGTGTCAGCGACTTGTTGTTGCGGCGGATGTTCCCAAGCTTATGCAAATTCACCCGACAGAACTCTTCACGGGCCTGACAGAGTTGGTGAGATATATAAGTATACCCCACAAACTCTGTCAGGTCCGCGAAGAACTTGACCCTATATATAGGTGAATGTAACGTCAAATACATCTGTAAGTGTGTCGTTTGCGGAATACTAGCGTCACGTGTTGTATGTGTAAAGATTCCCACATTGCGATCGTTTTCTATTTTATATCCTGTGAAAAATGTGTTGCATGTGCCTTATCTTTGCAAAAACTCGTGAAATGTAATTAAAAAACGTGATCGACATAACAATAGCGCCAAGTACATTTGTAAGTCAAGTTGTTTCTTTCCGGTTTCGTTTAAAAAACGTACATCAAATTAGTCAAAGGTTGACGAGAGTAGTAAGGGGTGCACTATGGCGATCCCCCACTCCCATCCCCACTCCTATCCCCACTCCTCGGGCCCGGTCTGACCGCGCCCGGAGGTGTGTGTGTGTGTGATAGAGAGGGAGGACGTGAGCGCGAAGTGTCGCCATAGTGCACCCCTGGTTATAATTATTTTTTATTTTGATTGCTTACAATTGTACAGAATTGTGATTGGCACACCATCAAATTAATTACAAAAAGATCTAGAGGGTTGACGTACAATTTAGATCGATGAATTCAATACGGTTATATACGGAACCTAAATATCGCAGCCCTACACTCTTTTTTTCACAAAGTTCTGCTATTTCGTCGAACACTTACGAACGTCATTATAGTTCAGAAAGAAACTAACCCTTAGGGGCATGAAGACGCTGAAATCCAAACCTATATCGGCAATCACTTGTCTCCCGTGTTTGGTGTTGGCCATCCTCATTCTTGAGATTCTATATATCTTCTGAAGTTCCAGTTCTGCAATCCTTTTATATGGTAGGTGGGACGGCACGCGACCGGTTTCATTGAGCTTCGCCAATTTTTTCAAATACATAATTCACTTTACGGGTTAACGAAATGAAGATCTTCGAAGAGGGTGTTCGTTAAGGTAACGCTGGAGTTTTTTAACGTTTCGTAGAGCACACTGTGCGCCTCTGGACTCCGTCTGTAGGGAATAATGCCACGAACACACTTTTTCTGCCTTCGGCGGTGGAACATCGAATGATGGACAATCGGTGCATTCGCTCAAGTTTATGATTTTGCATCCTGTGGCCTGTTCTAAGATTTGTACAGTCGGTTCACCTACTGCGTACAGTCGAGATTGTTCGCCATCACTTTTCGTAATTTCGCGTAATTCTTGATACAGTTCAGCGAGCGTGACGCCGTCCCCATGCAGCCAGCCACTCAGCCAGTGTATACCGTGGATGTACTTAGTCCGCCAATTATTTATTCTTCGTATCTGGGGCGGCAATACCTCGATGATATAAGGTGGAGAGACCATCCACAACATGCGACGCTGTGGTTTATCCACCGAACCCACACACACCTCTTTCGGCAATAATTCACCATTCTTATCTTTTAAATACAGAATATCAAACACCAGATCTGTACCGGGTACATCAAACACCTGATGTGGACAGTGCATATTGTCGTTGAAATCCACGAACACGTTTTACGCTCTCAACAGACGGCAGAAGACTGAGCTGCGCTGAAGCTGTTATCACACGACAGCAATATTGCACGTGCAGATTGAAATTGGATACGGTGGGGAGTGCCGCTTCATTTTTTATTCTAGTTCGAACTGGACAGCCTCCAAATAATCCAGCATCCCGCTCATTCCCTCATAATACTCTGTCGAGGGATCCAGAAATTCCAGATAGAATTTTATTAACGAAACGACTGCTGTGCACCGTTGTGACCAACGTTCTCGATCCGCCTCGTTTTGCATCTCCTCCAATTCCTGATGTAATTTTTCAACAAGGCAAACCGTGATTATTTGTGTCACTTTCTGTACCGTCTCGCGCGAGTAACCGTTCATTTCGCAACAACGTGAACGACGATAATAACTAATGTGCTTTGTGGCAGCTCTGTGCACAAGACGCAGGCGACTGGGCTACGAACACACTTCTGCTGCCTCCGGTGGCAAAAGCCGGAATGAGGACTAACGGATAGGGTCAGCGGGAATGGGTATATCACCAGAGGGCTTGTCCTCGAGAATATTAGTCACACGTGATAGTTAGACGCAGCGAATTTTTTGCTGATTCGGACGGTTGGAGCGATGACAGCAATAACAACGAACGGCGAGTCTGCTAAATACCAGATTGTAACCCTAGAAGAAACCATCGAGGAGACAGGGGTAGTAAAGAGTGAAGAATATTTGATACCCGTCAAGATTCGCAAGATTCTCGAGCGTGTGGATCATTTGATCAATTACGACAATTACAGAACAATTTATGGTGTGCAATTCACTATACCAGACGAACACACACGGCAATGGTGGGGAGAACGCTATTTCGAAGTCGAAACGGAGGATGAGGTGCCGAATAATATATGCCTTACGAACTACATCGTTGATTCTATCACGGAGACGAAGAGCGAGGAATTTAAGGAGTTGAAGAAACGAATTGAACACGAGAGACCCAAAAGTCTCTCGTTTTTCACGAGCGATGAAATTGACATTATTGTGGAAAGTCAAATTATTGACGATATCATTATATGCATACAGGGTATATTTTGCTACTAGTAAAAATAAATGATTTTTTATCGTTAACCTGTTTTTTTATTTCTTTGTACATGAACCGTATGATAACATTTTTAACTATTATAGTGCGTTCCGTAGTACCGTATGAGCAGATTCTCTCTTGTCAAACGGTGTCTTCTTCTCCCACTGCTGATGAATTATCCATGTAGAGTGAGCGAGATAGGGCGCGCACCAGCGCAATGACTATCAACCCTCAGTTCGGCGGACGGGCTTGAACTCCAGATTATTATATCTTGTTCCGTGGTATTGCATGAGCAGATTTTTCTCATGCGCAGAAGCTGTCATCTGTTGCAAGAGATTGGCGTCGTCCTCGAAGACCTTGACGAATCTCGCCGGGAGGTAGCAAGTAAACGATTCCTCAATGTCGATGGTAATCCTTGGGCCGAATGACGTTTTTACACACCTTATGTCAATGACACCGTAGTTTCTTTCGAGTGCCAAGTCGGATAGTTTTTTAACCGGCAAAAACGATGCAAGCATGCCCACCTTGTTGATTTGAGTGAGATCCATTGTGGAGATTGAGTTCTTCTAGCTTTCGTATCACACGTCGAAACTCTGAACTTGCGCGTATCAAGGATTTTAATTTTGCAATATCGTGTAAGTGTCTTTCTATGCGCACTTTTAACTCGACCCGTTTCCTCTGCATTAACTTCAATGGAGCCGACTAGTTTGCACGTGAACTTCTTTTTGATTTCGTACCTCTTTCACGGCTCGATCACGATTGATGTCTGCTCACAGGAGGACGGACTGTTCGAATATGAATATTCGTGAGAGAGTTTGCGCAGTTATGTTGGGCCTTCTGCTGACGCTGCAGACCGTTCGTGACTCATGGCTCCCCAACACCTTTACTTACCCTGTTTATTTCTTGCATTCTTTCACGTCAGCCGAGAAACATAATATCTGCTGTCATCAGCTCAAAAGGCTACTATCCGCACGTGACTTTGGGATGTATGCGATACAGAGTAGGTAGAAGACGGAAAAAATATTTTTTAATCTTTATTTTTAAGCATATTTAGAATACACGGCTACGAGGCCAGCAGCTCTGTATACATTGTAAACACTTATAACTACCGCCTATGGTCGCACCAGTGCTAAACGTTTTACCCTGTGACTTAAATCTGTCACGACTATTGATAAAGGCACTATAATAATCATACACTATTTTATCGTTTCTCGACAAGTCATCTGAAAATATACTTCTAAACTTATTAATGCCGAGGCCAATACACATATAATGAAGAAACATAACGCAATACTGTCCGCAACACTGCGAATCCGGACCCTGAAGTTGAATAGCGTTTTGCATCGGAAGAGTTTGCAGTTTCTTCGGAGACGTGTGAGATGTTCTGGGATGATAGGGGGAGTCCGTAGCTGTCGAAGAACCATCCATGGCCATTTCGATCGACGTACATGGCGACCCAGTGGGCCCTGGTAATTTGTGTCCATCGGTATTAACGACGATGGCTGTCGTTTTCGTCCACACCCTCGGTATGCGATCTGCAGGGTACACACCTACTGTATGATCATTTATGTTCTGGAGAGACTGCAGAATTTGAAGACTGTTCATAACAGCTAGTAGTGGTTCTATATTCCCACAAAGAATCAAAGCGGTCACTATGACAGAGCCACGCTTTGATCTTTGTCATGTTGTCTAGTGCACACTTGTATGCGTGATTTTTGCGCAGCAGTCCGTGATAAATACACCGTGTATTGCCCCCTGGTAGGTTATGGAATAACGGTACTTCGTCGTCTTCTTCCAAATTTATGATAAAGCACCCTGTCAGATTTGTCAGGTACCGTGCTTTGTCGGAGCCTCTGGTGAATATTCGGTCAGACTCTACTGCAATTTTCTTCAGAATCAGCTCGACCGTTTGCAGGGACGTATCGCCTTCAGACCATTCAATACCGTGATGATTTTCCCGCAGCCACATATTTTGCCTCTTTATACTGGGTGGTAGGTCGTCATGAGTATAGGTCGGTTTTACTATCCAGTGACCAAAATAGGTTGAATGTACAGAGGTAACAGCCACTTCTTTCGGTGTAAAATGATTGAATTTATCCTTTAGACCCTGTATATCAATTACAACAGTCATGATTTCGACCGGCCGTCTCAAGTTCTCGGTGAATACTGAAGATCCTGCCGGCAGAGCCTCGCGCGCTAGCCACCGAAATCTACAATTACTTGTCGAGACGAGTCAATCTCCAACACATTATCATATTCCGCATACACAATACAGTTAACCGTTGAAGATATAGCTTCTTCGAAACGGACTTCTATTCTGACGCTGCCATGTTTCACCAAATTCCAATGAGTATTACTATTAGCCGAAAGATCGGGTGTTAGATCAAATGCAAATAGACAATAACCGTTAGGGTAAGCCGTGCGTGAAATACAATTACCCTGATTGAGAAAGTGAATACCTGTACCGGAGAATAATGTGTGATATGCATCCACGTATCGTTCTCCGTCTCCAAAGTCGGGCTGCAGAGGTTTTGACGGTATCTGCACACCGTCGGCGTACAAAGAAAGATAACTGATTTTATAATTTTGAAAGTTAAAGGGATTCAGTTTGCGATCGCCATTGAAGGCTTTATTATCGACAAATCCGATAATTATACGCTTAGGCAGCTGCCCTAGTATGACATTATCGAGAGTATCACCGTGAACACCTGCATGCAATGACACAGCTTGTGACGTGATTTTTCGATCACTGTCACAAAAATCAACATTTTTCGGATACGGCTATCGATTTAGTTCGGTTAGCCCGTTATAGTTCCCGCTTTACTGCCCTTCAGCTGTCTATGTACCGTCCAGCTCTCGTTTAAGTAAGGTTCGTTAAAGTTTTGCGATCCGGTTTAGATTTTGCTGATGAGCTTGTGTGTGATAAGCTTAGAGTTAAGCTCAGAAAGATTTAGTTCAGGTCGGGATGCTCGAATCTATTCGGTGGAGAGAGTCTCGAAGAAATGAGAAACACGAATAGAGGAGAGCCCGACGAGATTTCGTCACGAATACGCCAAAGTCCGGTGCAAACCCGGCACTCCGCTTAGGTGATAATGCAGGACGTTGGAGAACAGGCGGAGGTTTTAGTTCAGTCCGGGCAAGGTTGGAACCCCTTGTGCCGTGTTTTAGTTTAGAGAGAGAGCCTTGTTTTCACGTCCTGAATTTGGAGTAGCGATCGCGAAGATTCTCAAAGTTACCGCGTTACAGTTTCAGTTCCCGATTAAATGACGCTCTGGAATAGTTTGAGAGGGCAGTAGCTATCGGCTAAGGATCACGAAATAATAATAACGTCTCGTTAGAATATTTTCGTAGGCTTATCAGTCTACCGGGAGTCGTCCTCGAGGCTGCTCGGACCTCTCTCGTGCTCCCGATGTTTACGGTTTCGGCTATTGTGTCGCGCTTGAGTCAGTCGTTCTCGCTCGCGTTACCGTAGACTCCGGTTATCGCTCTCGCTTCGGTTCGTGCGTCGCGTTCGCTACCTGTCACTTTGCGCGTTCGCTAGTAGGCTCGTGCGATGTGTTTCGTGTGAATTCTTTCCCGAATAATTTAGTGATTTTTCTGTGCTCGAGAGGCGTTTCGGAGAACGCTCTTGAGGTGCAGGGATTGTGCTTAAGTTCTCGTGGCATCGTAAGATGCAGTTCCCGAAAATTATTGGATTAAATCTGCTGTTTCGGTGAGGTTATCGCTTAGATAATTTATCGATCGCCTATAGATCCGTTCTCGCTACGCTCGCTCGATCGTTTGATCGGCTGAGCGCTCCCGATGCACTAATGTGCGATCCCGTGGCTTAACAGCCCATAAATAATCGTTCCCGTTATTTAAAGTTGAGATTCCGATATTTCCGATTCCGCGTTATTTTATTGGCAAAGGATCGCGACCCTTCTACCATAACCCGCATCCTGAGCAACCGTGCATTTCCGTTACCGTTTGCTCCCGCGAGTGCATTGGTGTTAGCTCGTTACGGTTAGTTCTCGTTTTGTTGTTCCGTTCGTTTCGTCCTTGCGGAGGTCGGCCTGTTCCACCGACCTCCAGATCTCGCATTGGTGGAGTCGGGCTTGTTCCACCCGCTCCCAGATTAGTCCGGTTTGGTAATTCCGGCGAAACAAAAATTAACCCTGCGGAGCTCGGCTTGTTCCACCGACTCCAGATTAGTCCGGTTGTTAATACCGGCGAAACAAAAATTAACTGGCGCCCACCGGGACGCCAATGTATTCGCGGAGGTAGACGGCCGAAGGTGACGTTTTTTGAGATCCCGATTTCGCGGTTTTTCTGAGTATAGATTTTCGTACCGTTTCGTGTGAGTTCTCGGAAAAATACGTCACAAATGGCGCCCAACGTGGGGCCACGCCAATAAAATAACAGCTCCCGTCTTGTTTATTTTTAATTGTTTTTGATTTCGCTCCCGATCGAGTAAAATAATTCTTTCTTTTTCTCTCAAAGTTTCTCGCGTTACCGAGTAACGCGCTCTCGCTGTGGATGTTCGTACGAACCCACGCGTTCCCGATGACGGACCCAGACCGCCTAATTTAATTTTTTTTTAATTTTTTTTATTAACATTTTTTTTTTTTGTGTCGTTTCGTCTGTTCTCGAAACCCGAAAGGTGAAAACATCTTTTGGGGGAAAACATATTGTTCTCGAAGGCCTCGATGGCAGGTTCCTGGAGATTTTCGTTAATTTAGAATTTTTCGAAATTGGCGAATTTTCTCACCTGGACGCTCGCGCGTCACGCGCGCTGGAGTAGGGGTAGGTCCCGCTAGCCAAGCCTCGGCCCTTATCGGGAAGGTTCTCGAATTGTGACAAACAATTTTGAGTTTCGAGGAGCCCTCATCTCCTCACCCTTCTCGCTCTCGATCACCGGAGTCGGCCGCTTCTCGGTCACTTCGTCGTGGACTACCGTCGTGAACGGTCGAAAGCTCCCGTTTTCGGAGATGCTCTCGATCCGTCATAAGCTCTCGTTGGGACAGGTCCTCGTATGAATCGCTTTGCGTGTCTGAATTAATTTTCGATGCCGAAGTGATTTTTGATCTCGCAATTCTCGATTTCGAATTAATTTTCGATTTCGATGATTTTTCGTTCTCGCAATATTCTCGATTTCGAATTAATTTTCGATTTCGATGATTTTCCGCTCTCGCAATATTTCTCGATTTCGAATTAATTTTCGATTTCGATGATTTTTCGTTCTCGCAATATTCTCGATTTCGAATTAATTTTCGATTTTGATGATTTTTCGCTCTCGCAATATTTCTCGATTTCGAATTAATTTTCGATTTCAATGATTTTTCGCTCTCGCAATATTCTCGATTTCGAATTAATTTTCGATTTCGATGATTTTTCGCTCTCGCAATACTCTCGATTTCGAATTAATTTTCGATTTCGATGATTTTTCATTCTCGCAATACTCTCGATTTCGAATTAATTTTCGATTTCGATGATTTTTCGCTCTCGCAATATTTCTCGATTTCGAATTCATTTTCGATTTCGAAGAAGTTTGCGCTTTCGCCATATTTTCGATTTCGGATTAATTTTCGATTTCGGATTAATTTTCGATTTCGAAGAAATCTTCGCTTTCGCAATATTTCTCGATTTCGGATTACTTTTCGATTTCGATGAAATTTTCGCTCTCGCAATATTCCTCGATTTCGGATCAATTTCCGATTTCGGATTGATTTCCGATTTCGGATTAATTTTCGATTTCGGATGAATTTCCGATTTCGGATGAATTTTCGATTTCGGATTAATTTTCGATTTCGAATTAATTTTCGAAGTTCGGAATTTATCTTCGATTTTCGAACGCGAATTAATTTTTGCCGTTCGAATTTGCTCCCGTACATCCGAACTTGATTTAATTTTCGAAACTCGGAGTATGCTCTCGATTTTCGAACGCGAATGAATTTTCGCCGTTCGGGATTTGTTCTCGCTTATTCGAACTCGAATTAAATTTCGATGTTCGAGTTTGTTATTTGTTTATTGTGATTGTTCAGTCGTGTGGCTGTCGTATTTGTTCGTTGTTTGTCCGAAGTCTGCTATTTGTGTCTTCGACGCGAATTCATTTTCGCCGTTCGACTTTATTCCCGTTATTTCAAACTCGAATTAATTTTCGACGTTTGAATTGATCTCGTTCATTTTCGAACTCGAATTAACTCTCGACGTTTGAATTGTTCTCGTTTATTTGAACTCGAATTAATTTTCGAGGTTCGAATTAATTTTTGTTCTCGCTTTCGAACTCGAATTAATTTTCGGGGTTTGAATTAATTTTCGTTCTCGCTTTCGAACTCGAATTAATTTTCGAAGTTCGAATTAATTTCCGTTCTCGCTCCGAACTCGAATTAATATTCGAGGTTCGAATTAATTTGCGTTCTCGCTTTCGAACTCGAATTAATTTTCGTCCTCGCTTTCGAACTCGAATTAATTTTCGTTCTCGCTTTCGAACTCGAATTAATTTTCGAAGCTCGGGTCAATTCTCGTTCTCGCTTTCGGGTTCGAATTAATTTTCGCGCTCGAGTTAATTTTCGCTCTCGTTTTCGAACCCGAACTACGTTTCGAGGTTCGAATGAATTCTCGTTTTCGCTCCCGAACTCGAATGGACTTTCGACGCTCGAAGCGGTTCCCGACCTTACACATAGGTGAGTCTTGAGCGCGCTTACCTTCACTCGGCTCGATTTGGCTCCCGAAAGAATTGTCGAGTGGGCTTATTGTGACTCCGATTCGAGTGAAGTTTCCTTCGCTCTGACCACCGTAGGCCCTCGGGTTCAGTCTCTCCTGACACTCTTGAAGAGGCTAAATCAGGCGATCTTGCCGGGATACGACGGATTCCCGGCTCGCCGAACAAGAGGTCGATCCCGGTCCAATACCGATTTTTGGTCAGGCGATCTTGCAGGGATACGGCGGATTCCCTGCTCGCCTGAGGGAGAGGATCCTCACCGATCCCCCCGATTGGGTAAGGGTCGACAGCGAAGCCTTTTGCTGGCCGCAGTCAGACCGGATCCCGACGTGAAGCGTGACGGACGCGGGAGTGTCCCACCGCATGCTACGATCTCGAAAAATTCTGTTTCGGATAAAATCCGATTTGAACAGTTCTCGCCGTCATTGAATTTCGAGGTCGAATTACTATTCGATCTTGAAACGTTTCTCGATTTTCCGAGAAATCCCGAGTTCGTGTTCTTCGCCGATCTTGGAACAGTTCTCGGCCCTAAAAATATTTTCTCGACACGATTCCGCGTACCGAAGCCCTGTCACCAAGCTCCCGTTCGTAATAACAGACAGAGGCAGCTACCGGACGTAGACCCAGCTCCCGACACGTCACTAGGCGACGTTACAGCGAATGCGACTATACTGGTCGCGTGATCGCTCTTAGGGTCGACGTTGAAACTTACGGACGCACCGTAAGGGCTCTCATGGATTCGGGTGCCACTAGGACCTCGGGTTCTAGTTCCTGTACTCGGCCATGGCTCGCGCTTGGTAGACCTTTCGGTCTCGGTGCTCGATTCAGAGAACAGAGCAAGCGCCCGTACCCGGCTCCGGCCGTAGCTCTCGCCTCGTAGACCTCTGGGTCTCGGCGCTCGACTCAGAGAAAAGAGCAAGCGCCCGTAACCGGCTTCAGCCGTAGTTCCCGATTATGGAGATCTCCCCCAGATCTCGGATCTCGATTACTGGACCAAGGATCCAAGCTCTCGCACCCGGCAGGATGGCCAAGACTCTCGTGACATAGACCGGTGGGCCTAGGCTCCCACCGATAACGACAACGCTGCAGGAAGGGGGTAACGTGGACATTTATTTGCTTACGTGTGGTCGTCCTCAAAAGTGTTGTCCTTTTCTCCGTTATATTATCTTATCGAACCGCGATTGAGACGTCGTCTCTCGTGATGATCTCGCCTCACCCTAAAATTTAATGGCTCTCGACTGGTAACAGGGTTGAGGGATCGCTGCCACCGAATTACGGGCAGCGATTTTATTAACGGTTCTCGCGCTGAGAGGCCAGCCCTCGCGCGCCACTCGCGGCTTATACACGATGGTACTCGCGAGTCCTCGTGCTAAACCGAGGGAGGAACCAATGGCTACCGATACATCCTATACAGGCTTCGATCTCGAATAGTTCCCGCAACCTTTTAGGTTCAAACCCAAGGGAGAAAATCCCGGAGTTCCCGCAGTCTTCGGACTGGCAACCGTTTCGACCCCTGGGTCGAAACCACCCCTAAGGGGTGACCAGTTGTGACGTGATTTTTCGATCACTGTCACAAAAATCAACATTTTTCGGATACGGCTATCGATTTAGTTCGGTTAGCCCGTTATAGTTCCCGCTTTACTGCCCTTCAGCTGTCTATGTACCGTCCAGCTCTCGTTTAAGTAAGGTTCGTTAAAGTTTTGCGATCCGGTTTAGATTTTGCTGATGAGCTTGTGTGTGATAAGCTTAGAGTTAAGCTCAGAAAGATTTAGTTCAGGTCGGGATGCTCGAATCTATTCGGTGGAGAGAGTCTCGAAGAAATGAGAAACACGAATAGAGGAGAGCCCGACGAGATTTCGTCACGAATACGCCAAAGTCCGGTGCAAACCCGGCACTCCGCTTAGGTGATAATGCAGGACGTTGGAGAACAGGCGGAGGTTTTAGTTCAGTCCGGGCAAGGTTGGAACCCCTTGTGCCGTGTTTTAGTTTAGAGAGAGAGTCTTGTTTTCACGTCCTGAATTTGGAGTAGCGATCGCGAAGATTCTCAAAGTTACCGCGTTACAGTTTCAGTTCCCGATTAAATGACGCTCTGGAATAGTTTGAGAGGGCAGTAGCTATCGGCTAAGGATCACGAAATAATAATAACGTCTCGTTAGAATATTTTCGTAGGCTTATCAGTCTACCGGGAGTCGTCCTCGAGGCTGCTCTCTCGTGCTCCCGATGTTTACGGTTTCGGCTATTGTGTCGCGCTTGAGTCAGTCGTTCTCGCTCGCGTTACCGTAGACTCCGGTTATCGCTCTCGCTTCGGTTCGTGCGTCGCGTTCGCTACCTGTCACTTTGCGCGTTCGCTAGTAGGCTCGTGCGATGTGTTTCGTGTGAATTCTTTCCCGAATAATTTAGTGATTTTTCTGTGCTCGAGAGGCGTTTCGGAGAACGCTCTTGAGGTGCAGGGATTGTGCTTAAGTTCTCGTGGCATCGTAAGATGCAGTTCCCGAAAATTATTGGATTAAATCTGCTGTTTCGGTGAGGTTATCGCTTAGATAATTTATCGATCGCCTATAGATCCGTTCTCGCTACGCTCGCTCGATCGTTTGATCGGCTGAGCGCTCCCGATGCACTAATGTGCGATCCCGTGGCTTAACAGCCCATAAATAATCGTTCCCGTTATTTAAAGTTGAGATTCCGATATTTCCGATTCCGCGTTATTTTATTGGCAAAGGATCGCGACCCTTCTACCATAACCCGCATCCTGAGCAACCGTGCATTTCCGTTACCGTTTGCTCCCGCGAGTGCATTGGTGTTAGCTCGTTACGGTTAGTTCTCGTTTTGTTGTTCCGTTCGTTTCGTCCTTGCGGAGGTCGGCCTGTTCCACCGACCTCCAGATCTCGCATTGGTGGAGTCGGGCTTGTTCCACCCGCTCCCAGATTAGTCCGGTTTGGTAATTCCGGCGAAACAAAAATTAACCCTGCGGAGCTCGGCTTGTTCCACCGACTCCAGATTAGTCCGGTTGTTAATACCGGCGAAACAAAAATTAACTGGCGCCCACCGGGACGCCAATGTATTCGCGGAGGTAGACGGCCGAAGGTGACGTTTTTTGAGATCCCGATTTCGCGGTTTTTCTGAGTATAGATTTTCGTACCGTTTCGTGTGAGTTCTCGGAAAAATACGTCACAAGCTTTAACCTCCACGCGAGTCATCGGATACTTAGCCGTAGATTTGGAGAGAGCCCTTGCGTGGGCTAGGAGTACACCTGGCGCTATTTTAGCGCGGCGTGCAAGGAGCGATGCTTCGACAATCTTTATGCTGCAGTCTTTTGAAGAGCTCATAAGACAGAAAGCATCGTTGGTGCGTACGAGGCGTATGCGCATCTCAACGCCATTTATCAGAAATCTCTCCTGATTAAAGATGTCGCAATGAAGGTGTCCGAGGAGATCAGCCTGATTGTTGCTATTATTCATGAGATTTCTTCGGATGGTCAGTCCGCTATTACCCTCGCCCACATCATCCATTCCCGCAGATGCATCGTTATACCACAGAACACTTGTGAGATGAGAAGACTTCGCGTCGTCTCCATAATTTAAGAGTGTTTTAATGTATGCTCTGTATGCGTAAGCGTTATTAGGCGGCGATACAAGTTTCTGATTCAAGAATACGTCGATCTGATTGAACATTGAATGCAGCAAATTATTAACGGGATCGGCTTTAGGCGCATCGCCGTCTTTGGGCTTCCGAGGTGGTATTATTTCAACTCGCATACTCAGCATAGTATGGGCAAGATCGATGTACTCATCGCCCTGGCCCGGTATCACAAATTCGATAGGAGCGTTATCCGTCAGCGATGAGGTTGGTTTATAGTACACCCATTGTGTCCCTTCAATTGTAGTTTGGGTCGGTGGTAGTGTGAATAGTTCAAGCTCCGACTTTAGGCACTCACACGAGTGAGCGTGTAAGAACGCCATTTTGTCCCTGATTCGACTGACTATGCAAAAATATCGGATACAGTCCTTGGCTTCTTCCTCCTCTTTTTCCTCTTCTTACTGTCTGTCTTTGTCTCCCTTCTACGCACTGTCTTTTTCTTTCCTTTCCTCTTCTTCTTAATGCGCCCAGAGCGTTTTCTCGACGTCGACGATTTCTTTCTTTTTTTCACACCGATGCGTCGCACACCACCACTACCAAGCGAATGCAGCAATTTGTTTATTTTAGCTGCTTTATAACCCGAGCCCTGCATAAGATTATTAATTTTTTCCTCGGCCTTTCACTTTAGATTTGTACCCGATTCACGCAGGCGCGTTTGAAAGGCCTCTCGTGGGTGCATGCCCTTATCCAGTATGTCATTGGCTACATTAACACCGGAACGTAGCGCTTCTTTGCCGATGGTTCGGGCTCCCTGTTTCAAGAGCGGTATGATACGCCGAAAGAGACCGCCGAGGAAGCTACCAATCCCGTGACCTCGCTGGTTCGGTGAACCGATGTATACGTGGCTTATACCTCCATATCCGCTCCTCCCCAGCCCACCACCCGTCTGAGCGTCAAAATATGCGTCATAATATTCCATTTTAACAATGATGCTGTCAATCTATACGGTGAAAGTGTAATGTCACCGTCAGCGTTCCGTACTCGAATGGTATTGGCTCACCAAATTCATCTCTTATATCGATAGTTATCGTTTGAAAACTGGTGCGCAATAGTGGTATGAAGCGTGGCGGCGAAAAGTGCCTAATTTTTACAGACCCGTAATTGTAATTATCAGCGGCGACTGAGGGAACGACACGGAGCAGAGGTGTATGCACATCTCCCGTGATGTAGGGTTCACATATATCAGTATAAACGAAGAACATATTTGGAATACCGTTGGTTAGACCGGCGGGTCTCTGATCGATGTACTTAGTATCGCTTTGAACCACTATTCCGTGATCATGAGAAAATCCTAAAATCTTATTCAACACGTCAGAAAAATAAAACGCATGTTCCGAATTCGTACAGGTGTTGCAGATGCGCGACACTGTCACGTATCCATTGTGTCCACATTGAAACCTCAAGTGTCCAGCTACGTATTTTATCTCATTAATTGTTTCAAGTAATTTGTCGATACTACGGTATACACCGGGCGGTACACAAATACGATCTTCTCTAATAAAGTCTAGTCCTGCACCAGGATTCATAACTCTTGTTACAATGTTAATAAAATTCTGTTCGCCCTCGGGTGGTACATGTAGAATCGTCATGGGTATGTGTATTTCGGCTAAAGAAACAGACCAACTACCGTGCAAAGTCACACACTGTGGTAAATGAGTAGTGAATCGTGTTGTCTTATTATCAGGGTAATATTCCATGCTACTATTGCTAGGTAAAACCATATAAAATTCGTCTTTCATTTTGATTGACCTTTCTTCCTCTGTGTTTGCACTCTCGATAATTCGGGCTCGTAAAAGATACCGTCGATATCTTCGTCGTGAAAGTCACGTAAGATGTATACCACTGGCCATCGAGTGTCTGATACGCGCTGTATTTTAAATAGCTCGCTGGTCCAACCGCTCTCGTAACCTTTTGCAAAGGCCGCCTTTGCACTACTGATGCGCACAACATCGCCTACCCTGTATTTAGGAGGCCTGTGCTGCTGCTCAGGAGGTCTGTAGCGCTGCATCAGATTAGCCCGAGCACTAGCGGCGGTGGCTAATGTCACAGATGCGGGAGTCATTTTTATGCTGCTATGCCGCGTATGGTTGTACGCCGAGACAATATCCTGCAGAACGTCGATGTAACGTTTCTCTCTAGAGTATGTGAAATAACGCCACATTCTTTCTTTTAGTGTTCTATTAAACCGCTCCACAATAGAGGCTTTTATATCGGGGTTTCTTGCAGCTCGGAACCGAATGTTCTTCTTCTCCAAGAAAGTCTGGAATGCAGCACCTATAAACTCTTTACCTCTATCCGATTGTAAACAAATCGGTGCTCTACCGTTACTGATTTTTTGTGATAATATATGCGTAAACGCTTTAGTGACAGATGTCGCTGTCTTATCGTATAGAGGCACAACCCATGCGTATTTACTAAGAACATCTACAACTACGAGGAGATAAACATAGCCGTCGTTGTAATCTTTGATAGAGCGAAGATCTACAAGATCAGCCTCCCAAACATCGTCAATGTTTCGCACATTGTAAAAACGTCG
The DNA here is from genome assembly GCA_917499995.1 of Ichneumon xanthorius. Lineage (NCBI taxonomy): Eukaryota > Metazoa > Arthropoda > Insecta > Hymenoptera > Ichneumonidae > Ichneumon > Ichneumon xanthorius. The sequence continues at coordinate 85,792 of CAKJTD010000068.1, read as the reverse complement.
CGGAAATCGACGCCTCACAGGTCTATGCTTTGTGTAAGCATCCTGAGACTCAAGCCACTGTAGGGTCTTCTTGCCGGAAATTTTTTTCTTCCGAGCCTCTCGCAGCAACCGAGTTGCGCCCGAAAACGATGCTTCATGGGAGGGATTGAAGTACACTTTTTCTAATATTTTCATCTTTATAATTTAAGGCTAGTCCAAGTTACACGTCTTTTCTTGCTGTAACAACCAGAACCACTCTGCACAGCACGTGTTGCTCCTGTGCTCTTATCACTGTAGTACGACGATGACAGACTGCCGACTTCGCTGATATCGCCACCGTCACTGCTACTTGTTTGATCCTGTTGTAGTGTTGAGTTCGCCCTTGATTCCAGCCATAGTTCCTCATTCCCGACAAATTCTCGAGGAGTTTGTATCGCTTTTAAAAAAGCGGCAAAGGCTTTGCGTCCCGCAGGTTTGGAGACTTTTCTTGCACGCATAGCATCGTTCATGAGGTCGACAATATTCGAGTCTTTGATGGGTTTTCCCTCGATAGAAACGGTTCCCGCGGCGTTCCAAGAAAAATTTGGCGAACGCGCATCGTGCAAACGACGCAGCAGAAGCTTCGCTTTGGGTCGAAATTTTTGCGGTACACTTTCAATTATAATGGAGTCGTTCATACGTGTAGAGATTTCGCTTTTTTTATCAGCACCCTCCAATGGTGCTGCGCCTTCTTTTTTCAGGAGTTCAAGTTGCTGATGGGATCGTTCACTATCGACAAAATGAAGATAGCGCTGAAGCACAGCCAAATATGCCGCCCACTTTTCTCTCTCATCCTTGTATTTATTAGAATTCAAAATTTCATTCATTTCGGTGTCCAATCTGCTCAAGGTAGCACTAATAGCCTGCGCCTCCTGCGATGGTGGTGTACTCGCAGCAAAAGCTTGTTGCCGATGACTCGAGGTGTTCAACTGTAATAGATTCTCCTCGGGTACTAGCACCATTTTCCTTGCATGTTCCATTATCAGCCGCCAATCAAATTTGACAGGACAGTGCCTAGTATTGGTGCGAGCAAAAGGGGCAAGAATCCGCCGCTCTGTATAACAAACCGTTTCTTACTCTTCCAACTGCCTTTTCTCGCTGCTAAGCGCCGAAGAACAGGCGCGTGCCTACGTAGTTTTTTCTTCTGAGCAGGCTTCAGAGGCACGTTACCATGAAGAATGTTCAGAGCACACTCACAAATACAGCGGATTATACGGGGATCTGCTTTACGCAAAAAGGCTTCCCGCTGCTCTTTACTGAAATGCTGAAGGGCTTGCAATATTGCAGCGTACTTCTTGCAGAGCGGTGATCCGCTGCGTGCCATTACAAGAAATTGACTGATAATTATTTGGGCGAATCACTCCTTTTCACCTTTTTTCCACGACAAGTATCCCTGAGTCTTCAGAGGCGCGTTGTTACGTAGGATGTACTATGCGCAATCGACAAGACATTGAATGACACTTGAAGTCTGTTTGCGCTGCTCCTTGTCGGAATACCGAAGGGCTTGCGTTATCGCAACGTTCTTTTTGTAGCGAGCCGATCCGTTGTCCGTCGTTATAAACGCAACACTGGTAATTCTCCGGACGTGTAGTTGCTTTTTAATTTCTTTCGTGGTACGTACACAAAATGCTGGGGGTCATCGGGAAAGATGCAGGTGCGAAATCTACAATTATCCGGTGTCGCTTGTTTCAAATCTAGTAACAAATATCCATGTGGTTTAGACGTTGCGTCGTGATAAACCTCTTGCAAAAAGCGCGGATTTTCAGGATATATCTGACGCGCTAGATGCTGTATTTGAGCGCGATCACGAGGATTTTTGAAAACAACTATATAATTAGCATTCAGCGAGATATCCCGTTGCCCGTTACCCCGATGAAATAAGTTTTGCGTCATAAAAATCACACTTAAATTTTTATGATGACTGCCTTTAGTAAATAGATCGACAACACTGTTATTCGAGGCCTCCCTCATTAAGTCGTCGATAATTATGAGTTTAGCGCGTGGATCGCTCGCATAATCTGCACTTTGCGGTAATCCCTCATGAAATTCTATCGATGTTCCATATTCCGTGTATGCAGATTGCCATTCGGAATAATAGAAAATAATTCTCTCGAACGGTTCACTGTTCATTTGCGAAATAAACTTTAGAAACTTTTTCACAAAATATGTTTTACCGCAGCCTGTTGGACCACGAATCATTGAGGTCCAAGGATGTTTCCACCGCGTATCCATCTTAGGGAGTGAGTAAAATACTCTTGTTACGGACGGTGATAAACGAATTGGTGAGGCACCCATTTCATAGTATATTTTTTTTACAGGTTGTTTTCGATTTACAGTATATTTTACAGTATATGGCGGTAATTTATCGCTAATCTTTATAGCCATAAGGCAACGACCCGTATACACCAGCGGGTCTTCGCTTGATGCTAGACGGTTTACACGACTTCGTTTCGGGCTTCGTGACAACGTGATGAAACGCCGTGCGTCTAAATGCCTTGTAGTGTAACACAATCGGCTCCTCTCTTTCGCCAAGTGTAAATGATCGTATTGATTGGTAATTGATTAACGCACTGTTTGCAAAATTGAGCGATATTCCCTTTACCTTGCAGACTTCGCTTTCCGATCCGTCGGGAGCACGCACTATAAACGAATAAAATTTTGGCCCGCCCGAAACAAAAGTTGTAATATAGCTACCCTCGCTCAGCTCGTTAGTAAGATCTCCTAATAGCTGACCTATTGGTGGCTCATACTCACGCGGATCGTTCTTGGTCACGTAAATAACAGAGTCCGTGTCGCAGTACAGAGCACGGGTATTTAGCGGTTCGAGATAGCTATACAATTTCAAGCGTGCCTGAGCTGTGGTATAGGCCGCAATGACGGCGCTTGCTATGCCTGATGGTGTTACAGAGTCAACGGTGCTTATATAATTGACATACAGTATTTTATGATTTACAGGCAAAATACCGGTGATCTCGTGCTCGGGACTACTCAGCAACTCCATGAGCTGTTTGCGCGTCGAATCTATCGCTGTTTGTGGCAGGTTTTCACGCTGACCAAATTTACCCCAGAATGAATTGAGGCATAGTTTAGCTACGGAGCGTGAACCAGGGTTTTTTTCTATTGCTGTGCGATTTAGTTTAATGCCCTCAGACTGCTCGAAGGCTGTGATATATTGATATTGCGCGGTCTCGTCTCCCAAACATTTTTCAGGCCACCCGCTAGCCTCCTGCTTGATTTTCAAAAAAGTATTTATGTATTCGGTAAAATGGCCACCCTGCTGTGTATCCCGATTAAGCTGTGTTATCTCATATTGCCAAATTTCGTTTACGCGTATCACCCTGTATCCGCACGAGACAGCTTTTCGCACCTCATCCACTACCCACGTACCGTCGAACATGCGCTCGCTAGGATCTTCGTGCGAGCATGCTTCATGATTCATAATTTCACAACAGCTACGACACAGAGCAAAGAGCAGTCGTTGGTGCATGCGTACAGGCAGCACAGGGTGATAAAGATCACGCGGCGGTAATACCGTGCATTTAACGAGGCCCTCAATCCGTGAAAGATCGGTATTATCAGGGCTTGTCAATTCCATACACTCGTTGCCGACATACACTCTCGGGTGGCCTACAGGATACTTTCCAAACTTACAGATGTATGGATACAGAGAGCAAACATCGACGTATCGTATTTGCTCTGTATCCTTTACATCGTAGAGCGTAACCATGTTTTCTGTACGGCCACCGAAGAAAGCGTCGCGCGGATTGAGAGGCTCTGATGTGACTAGCGAATGATTTTCAATGACTGCACGCATTTCCGTGTCGGCTTTTAACATACGGTCATACTCGCACTCCCATATTTCTGTTAACTCATAGCCGCTGTTTCTGATTCTATTAGCTATAGCGATGGTTCTCTCGAGACGCTCGTTCATCGGTATACCGCCGCACTCTCCAGCTCTGTTCATGAGAAAGCAGCGTGAACACCCGTGCCAGTAACAGCCGTGAAATTGTAATACGTGTGTTGCGTCAGGGGTTTCATAGTAACCGTCAACCAGTAGGTTTTGAGGTAATTTAAACTCGCGCGATCGGCCTGCATGAATAATGCGCTGACCGAGAGAATGCTCCATCCACACGAGCCACGAGACCGCTTTTTTCGACTGATTATGGGCCCATCTATATCCACCCGCTGGTATAACGCCAATCGCCTCGGGTTTCAGAAAATTTTTACGAAAAACCTGAAAGCACGCTGATGCTATTGTCGTGCTCTCGTCAAAGGGGCAAACGTTGCCAATGGTCATGAACATTTTGCGGAAAACTACGCATGCTTGTCTCAGTATCGTGACATCGGTCGTGCAGTACTCTACAATCTCTTTTGCAAAATCGAATACCTAATTGGTGGCTGTCGTCTCGCTGTACCAGGCATATAATTTTTCTAGCTCGGTCGTTCGTATTGTTTCAGGACTATAATATTCTATAGGGGGCAGAGGGCCTACATAATTTTGATTTTCGGGTGTGTTGAACAAATGTGGGAAAGTCCCTTTAGCAGTGGCACCCTGCAGGCCGAAGGCCTTTGGTAGAGCGCTTAGAGGCATATGAAAGTAGTGTAGGCTATCGAGAAACACGATCTTCCCGATACGCTTGGTGATAATCTTTGTGCCGTTCATTATTAGCGTCGGTAACTGTGTTTTTTTCTCGTTAATCAGGTATCGTAAGACGAACTGGGCATCAAAACCTCCTGCGTTATGTGCGATTAAGATTGTTTTCGCATATTTCTCGGTATTTTGCATCGCTAATTCCACGAGCTGACTTACGGGATTATGTCTGAATACAAACTCGTGGGGGCCGCAATTTTCACAGGGTTCAGCGATAGAATCGTTGTCGCAGCAAAGAGTGCAAACTCGTTGAGCTACGCAAGGATTCGGCTCATGTACGAATGTAGTCGCGTCTCCGTTTACAGGCGTACACTGTTGCGTTTCGAAGTCAAAAAAAATAAAGAGATTTGTTTTTTTTAGATCTTTTATGCGTATCGGTGTCATGAAGCACAGATGATTGAACGGCTGAACAGATTTACATATTTTACAGAATCCTACGCCGCATTTGTGTTTCTTTTTCTCTTCCAAAGGTCGTACCGCTTGAAAACAGTTACGACAGCGTCTCAGAACTTTACAAACGTTGACTGTCTTACGATAACACTTTCTATCGATCGTATGATTTCGAAAACACTCTGCTCCAAAAAAATCGCGATTACATGTCGTGCAATTGAGAGCGTTGTTTAAGGTCTGGTTGCACGGAGGCGATACCCAGCATCGCGGACATTTTTTTTTTTTTAACATCTGTGCTCTGCTTGCCGATATAGAGCGTTACAACTCGTGCAAAAATTTGAACTGCCTACAGCGCCCATGAGATTTAAAATCGGCTCAAAATGGTGCGAACGTTCGCTATACAGAATATACAGAGTGTGTCGAATCGTGCCTACTGTATCCAAAACTTGTTGTGTGCCATCGAACAGCGCTTTTTTCCTACGAGTCCCTAAGCTCAAGAACTCGAAAACCACGATCGCAATACCGTCTCGAGCCAAATAATCCTGATAGTTCGCAACCTGACGCACACCGCAGCCTGCCCTCGGCACACACACGTTTGCGGCTCTCGTAAGCTCAAGCGCTGCGTTTTTTTGTAATAATCCTCTGGTCTGTCTTATACGTTGCCAATTAGTATGGAGCGCGCCTGTTCGTATTTCTCCTCGTTCAGCGTACGCCCGGGCTGTGACCAATGAGCGCGGTAAACATAAATTATCGTCGTTTCGAATCGATAGAATGGATCGTTTTGCTATACCCTCATACGTAAGTTTTTTCCGTCCCTTACCCTCTACACCCTTGACGATACACGTTTTTATACTACACTCGTCGTCAATATTTAAAGAAGCGGCACTTTGAGCAACACTGCTTATCAACTGCCATATATCTTGAAAAGTGAGATCGCGTACCGGTCGAAAAGAAATCCATACGGGACCGTGCGCTAGACCGCTCGCGGTAAACGAGATACCCGCATAATCACTACCCTCGCAGGAGCTGGTGATATGCGTCAGGAGATCGCGGAACGCCCCTTCTAGCCACTCTATAACGCTATTAAAACTGGCCGGTGGTTGACGAACGCGCATCGTCGTCTCGCGCCCGAGGAGCTTGAAGCGTTTAAAATAACGCACGGCATCTTGAATTATTTCGAATCGATCTCCTGGTGGCCTGATGTCTCCGAATGACTCATTCCTAGCAGCGTTATGCGACTGGCCGGAGCCCGTTTGTACTTCTGCAAACGAAATTATATACTATCATTTAGAATTCATTGATACAGTAGAATAAATGTAAATGATCAGTACCTTATAACCCTAGAAACCCAGATCTGCACGTTATAGACGATCTGCATGATAAAAATGTAATGAATACAAATCGTTCCATAATTTATTATTTCTACAAGTGGACGCAAATATTTACCTGCGAGACCCAAGAGCTGTTGAACCCAGCGGTAGACTTTTTCCGGCTTCTCTGCTTCATAACCGTCAGGACATTCCCATGGTTGGCGTTCCTGGAGGTCGAATATCGCAGGGCTGCACAATCCGTGTGGTCCTGGTATAAGCTCCTTGACTTTAGATGGTCCTGCTTCAGGTTCTTGTTCATTGGGCCCGATGTTAAAAATTTGATCTGATGATATTATAAGCGGCTCTTCTTCTTCCACAGCTCCTTGAGAAGCTGAAAAAAATGTCGCTGATGAAACAATTTGCTTTCTTTTTTTACTTTAGAATACTTACAATTTCTGGAATGTTGAGCCTGATTCTCTTCTTCCACAATCCGTGTTTGCTCTATGAGGTCTGCTTCTTCATCACTCGTTGCATCCAAGAGGCGATAACCTATACAATAAATGAAAAGGGTCAGCTTCATGGCACGCTCAAACGATATTATCGAATTTTTTTCTCGTGGATTAGCTTAAGATACCCCTTACAACGCTAACATTTTTGTCAGTTTTCGCGTATCTCTCACCGTTCTCGAGATATTTAATAATTTCGCTTTAAGGGGGGGTGGTTTCAAGATTTTTATTGGTGGATCGGTTGGGCTATCCCCTGCTATGTACCCCCAACGGGGGTGACCAAAATTTTGTCCGTTTTCGCCTATCTCTCACCGTTCTCGAGATATTTAACAATTTCACTTTAAGGGTAACTTCAATCATCATTATGGGGGTGATTTTATTGGCGCATCGGGTTCAACCGTCCGACTACGCACCCCCCTGTGCAATCCCTCCAAAATTTTGGCCGTTTTCACCTATCTCGCACCGTTCTCGAGATATTTGACAATTTCGCCTTAAGAGGCAGCTTCACCGTACGCCGCTAATACGGCTGTCGTATATTGCTAACAGGCTCCCAAACCGCATGGCCGCACGGTGAAGCTGCCTCTTAAGGATAAATTGTCAAATATCTCGAGAATCGGTCAGCTTCACCGTGCTCTCTAATGAGGCTGTCGCAGGCTGCTAAGAGGCGGTCAAACCGAGCGGCCGCACGGTGAAGCTGCCTCTTAAGGATAAATTGTCAAATATCTCGAGAACGGTGAGAGATACGCGAAAACGGACGAATTTTGGGGGGGGGTTACACAGGGGGGTGTGCAGTCGGGCAATCGATCGCGATCCACCAATAAAAACACCCAAATAACGATGCTTGAAGCAACCCCTTAAAGTGAAATTGTCAAATATCTCGGAAACGGTGAGAGATAGGCGAAAACGGACAACGTTTTGGGCACCCCTCCCTGGGGTGTCAAGCGGGGGGTGGCTTAACCATATCCACTAATAAAAGTCGTGAAACAGCCCCCCTTAAAGCGAAATTGCTAAATATCTCGAGAACGTCGAAAGATACGCGTTTTTTTTTTTTTTAAGCGTCTAAGGGAACTCTTGAGTAATTGGAGAGAGGCCAGTCCTATAAATGATAAGGGCAAAATAATAATTAATAAATATTACTTACTTCTGATTTCTTTGCCTATGCCGCGGATGCATGCGACTTCTTCAAGGCCTCTTCGTTGTAATTCTTCGAACACGCACGTTAAAACCCTCTGGCCGTTCAGCAACCCTCTGTTGTATGCGGTTGCGATAGCCCTTAAGGGCGCCCACCATACAACATATTTTAAGCACTTTTCGAGTTTTTGACCCGTTAGGTGTTTCAATTTTGCACACCATTTTTCAGTACAGTGTCGACGAATCTGTGCACTGCACGGCTTTGTAAATTTCAATAAAATTCGGATACTCTCGGGAAGGGTGTGGTCCGTCATTATTGCACGATAAAAAGATAACGCATCGATGCCTGACTAAATCACGACTGACCGCTCCTCGCAATTTTAGATGCATATAAAACCCGGTATGTTATTAAAAATCAAACCAGCCAAGTAGTATTACAAAAATCTAAAAAAAAAAAAAAAAATACAAGATGTAAAAAATCTTGAAAAAAAAACTTGGCGTGCCAGTTTTTTTTTCCAATCACTGTCGTACGTAGTTCATTCAAAAATTATATTAAAAAAAAACTGGCACGCCAAGTTTTTTTTTCAAGATTTTTTACATCTTGTATTTTTTTTTTTTTTTTTTTTAGATTTTTGTAATACTACTTGGCTGGTTTGATTTTATTTTTTTCGATTTTTTTTTTTTACATTTTGATACACATATATTTTTTTTATTGTTTGGATAAACATCTGTTTTGGTAGATTTTTTAATTTTTAAGAGGTTTTTCCATAAACATATTTTCTGAACGTTTTAAGTACTTGGCGTACCATTTTTACTTTTTTGAAAAAAAGTATTTTGTGGTTGATTTCACCTATTTTTTCCTGTAAATGCAATTTTCTTCTTAGTCTTAATCTTGAGGAGGAAAGTAGAATTAACAAATTCGTTTGTACTAACTTTTATTTGATTCTTTTTTACACGAGATCAATAATGATTAGCAATTTATGATACGTATTTACAGCTCGCGCTTAAATTGTAAAATAGTAAGGGAACTTTAAAGCTTCAAACTAGAAAATTAAAAGTACTCAACAAGGCCCAGTTTTCTTTTTAAAAAAACACTGTTTTCACTGTAATTTCTATTATTATCCCTGTAGAGGAGAGCGGGGCAAAATGGAGCAACGGGGCAAAACGGGGTTTTTGGGCAAAACTAAATTTTTCAATCATTTTTGGATCGAACAAGGTCACAAAACTGGGCAGAAAAGCCTGATGTATCCGATAGGGCGAATTCCGACATCCAAAAATTATTAGAAAATGACGTTTTGCCCAAAACCCCGTTTTGCCCCGTTGCCCCATTTTGCCCCGCTCTAACCTACCTACCAATCTTGTCTATAAAGATGATACAGGGCTGCAGTTTAACAGCTAATGAGAATACAGCAGCAGTTAATTTCTGACTTTCGCCATACCATTTGTCAGTCAGAATGCTCACATCTAAATTTATGAAACGAGTGTTGGTCTCTTTGGCTGTTGCTTTGGCGATCACAGTTTTACCACAGCCAGGTGGTCCGTGCAGCAGTACACCCTGCAAAAAAGAAAAACAATATTTAACATTCTTCTATGCGCATCAATAGAATAGACATGACAGATATAACAAACCTTCGGCGCCTGGGTTAACTGAGAGTCTTCGAACAGATCTTTCCTCTGAATAGGCAATACAACTGATTCTTTGAGTTCTTGAATAAACGATTCGAGTCCCGCTATGTTGTCCCATGATACGTTGATATCACTAGGATTGACGAGATGGCTGGCTATCATCATCTCGTAGTCTGACAAATGATCCGTGTCAATGGGCGCTCCTAGGGCACTGTCTTCGGCTACTTTTCCTCCTCATCGAAACTCGACGGTCTCCTCCTTGTCCAAATCCTTCTCGACGGTCTCCTCGTCGAAGTCGTCCTCGACGGTCTCCTCTTCGTCGAAATCCTTCTCGACGGTCTTCTCGTCGAAGTCGTCCTCGACGGTCTCCTCCTCGTCGAAATGGTCCTCGACGGTTTCCTCCCCGTCGAAATTGTCCACGACGGTCTCCTTCTCGTCAAAATTGTCCTCGGCAGTCTCCTCGTCGTTGAAACTCGACGGTGTCCTCCTCGTCGAAATCCTTCTCGACAGTCGCCTCGTTGAAGTCGTCCTCGGCGGTCCTGAAAAAAGAATAATATTGTTAATACTTATTGTTAAAATAAACAAGCTATATTTTATCTTTTGTAAAAGGGTTGATCCCGTTGATAAATAAATAAATAAATAAATATTATTATCCTGAAATAAATATTAGATAGATAGATAGATAGATAGATAGATTCTTTATTGCTTACAGAGAGTACACAGGGTCTCTTATAGCAAGGAGGGGTACAACTGGTAGTGTTACAATATCTTACATAAGGTTTTTTCGTTTTTTACATTCTTACTCATTTAACGAGAAAGCTCGGAGCTCGAGGGCCTTTTTAACAAAATAAAAGGTAGCATTTAGCGTTTTGACGTTGTGTGAATTTAGCAGAGATTGTAGTGCTCGGTTACTTTCGCCAGCGGGTAGCAGATTCTCGAGATAAAACGCCCTGTACGCACTGTACAGCGGGCAGTTGCACATAAAGTGGGTTACCGTTTCCTTTTCTTGCATATTACAGTTTATACATATTTGGAGTGGGTCTAACTTCGCGGCACACTTTTCATACGCAATCCTACAGCAATGCTGGTTCGCCAGTCGTAATTGTGCAATAATTCTTTTTGCGGGTAGGTTTAATTTGAGATTTAGATACGCCGCTGGTGTGAGGTCATAGTGTCTCGGTATTTTTAGTTGGCACGCGTTTGATTCCCGAGCTCTCGCTAGATCTGCTTCTCTGATAATCACCTCGTACAGACGAAAAACCTCGCTTGTTCTATTTGCCCAGATTTGAGGGTCGCGACAACTCCACAGGTCTAGGCAATTCACTTCAGTCAAAAATTCTCTAAATTGCGATGCCCAATTGAGTTCGTGGGCGCCCGTTAAGCTGTCTGCTAGATTTATCAGCCTTAACATACAGACTTGCGGAAGGCTATTTACGGGCATTTCGAGTATTTTTATGAACCAGTTCCATGTCCTGAGCATAGCAGAGTGGGCGATTTTCACCGTGCCTGTCTCTAATCTGAGTGCCCAGTTTGGGGTATTACTCGGCAAATACAACAAACGCTTAAAGAATCCTGCTTGTGCCTTCTCGATGAGTTCGAGATATCTTAAACCCCATACAGGGATAGCGTAGAGCAGGGTGGAAGAGGTCATACTGTCATACAGCTGCCTGAAGGAAGCCCACGAATCGCTTTTCGCTCTTGCTAAGATCGAGAGTGCTGCCCCGGATGAAATTTTGGCTTTGTTTATCGCATTTAATGCCGCGAGATGTCCGAGAGACGAACTCGATAGCGGGATTCCCAGATAGTTGTATGACGGTACAATCTCGATGTTCTTGTCTAGGTAACGAGTAAACTTAGTTTCTATGTCCTTTCGACGGCCTCCGTTTTTGAATACCATTATGTTGGTTTTGTTCGTGTTAACCGTAAGCCCGTTTTCTTTGCAGTATTCTCCTAACACTTTGAGTTTCCTCGCTAAGTCGACATGGCTTTGGGCTAGTATAACCGTATCGTCGGCATACAACAGCATCACCAGATCGTGGATTCCGTCGATATTTAGTCCTTTCAGGCCCTTCGCTCTAAAATAATCCTCAAAGTCGGCTATGTACAAAAGAAACAGCAGGGGGCTAAGGGACTCCCCTTGAAGGACCCCTTCGTGTCGCCTGGTCGTATAGAGATTTAATTATATTAATCATTTTCGCGCTAATTCCAAAGTTGCGCAGTTTGGCCCACAGTTTCGCATGCGGTATTGAGTCAAAAGCTCTCTTGAAATCTACAAAAATGGCGAAAACTTCCCTTTTTCCGAGTCTCAGTTGCAGTTGGATTGTCGCAATTAGGGTGAAAATGCACTCCGTACATCCACGGCCTTTCCTGAATCCCATTTGAGATTCCGGAAGAAGCCCTCTCGCCTCTGCATATTTCTCAAGCCGTTCTTTTAGGATCTGTGTGAAAATCTTAGTTACGTTGTTGACTAGTGCTATACCGCGGTAATTGGACGGGTCGTCTTTATCTCCCTTCTTAAAAATCATCGTGAGCAAAACCTTAGCCCAGTCACGAGGGACGCTTTCGCACTCCAAAACGCGGTTGTAGAGCTTCAGAAGATATAAACATCCATTTATCGGTAGCGCTTTGTAGAATTCGTTTGCAACTTTGTCCGGGCCGGCGGCTTTCCCGCTCTTGCACGTTCTGAGAGTTTTTTGTAGTTCCTGAAGCGTGATCTGGTCGTCTAGTATCGGAATGAACGAGCCTTCAGGTTCGAGAAGCAAAGTCGACCCGTCCAACACCCTCGGAGGGAGTATTTTTTTGTAAAAATCGTTCCACTTGTCAATCGGTAGAGACGCCTCGTTGTTATGATTCGATTTAAATTTCTTAACCGCCTTCCAGAAGTCCTGCGGCCGTCTAAGGTCTGCAAAGCTCGCTCGTATACTGTCGTTATATTCTTTTTTCTTCCGCGCGATAGTTGCTCTAAATTTTTTTTTCATCTCTACGTATACAAGTCTTTTTTGTGTATTTGCGTGGTCACGGAGGCAGTCCGTCGTGGCCAGCTTCAGCATTGTTCTAGCTTCTTTACAGTCCTTATCGAACCAAGGCTTTCCAGCAGGTTTCAAAAACGGGCCCCTTGTACCGCCTGTTTTTTTGTCATTCCCGTGATCTGTGCGGAGTGCTTAATTGTTTGTACTAAGTGTTCGTACATTTGTTCTGTAGTTAGTGTCTGGGTATCTTCTAAGGTTAGGTTAGCTTGGCTGATTTCGCTCTGATATTGTACAAAATTTTCAGCTGCCCAGGGTAGTCTGGTCCCCGGGGCAGAAACCCCTGTTTCGGCGTCCGAGGTTTTTTCTAATTCGAGTCCGGTTGAATAAATCTCTAGTTTGACCGGAAAGTGGTCCGAGAGGCCTGCATCTGTTTCAGTACAAAAATCCTTAATTTCACTAAGACTAGATGCATTTACGAATACTAAGTCTACTACGCTACTGCCGTTTTTGCTATAAAAGGTGGGTTTCGCCGGGCGATCGCCTGGTGTTCTACCATTAATCAATACGTATCCGTTTGTCTGCATAAATTCTAAGAGCAGCCTCGCGGGTTAATCGTTTTATCACAATTTCTCATTGTACTGCACAAACATGTATTTGCAAAAATTTCCTCAGGAAGTGAATCAGACTCACCAACTCTCGCGTTAAAGTCGCCTCCGATAATAATTGTTTCGTCCCCGACTTTATCTTCCACTTCGCCGAGCGCGGTTTGAAATAATTCTAAAATGTGCTCTGAGTCGAGTCCTGGACGGAAGTAAATAGCACCGACCGTAAGGATAGTTTCTCTCACGATAGTCCTCACAAAGAGCCACCAAGGGCTCTCGTCTAATACTTCGGTTTGCGACGTTTTCTTCACTAGAACTGCGAGTCCGCCGCTAGTGCGGCCAACGCTGTGTTCCCTTACACCTTTTGCCCAATGACAGTGGTATTTCTTCAGATACGATGGAGGTTGGTCCGGATTTCTCGAAAGCCAAGTCTCGGAGATGCAGATGATGTCCGCGGCGTTCAGTATCGGTGAGCCCTCCAGGTTTCCGAGGCCATGGACGTTCCAGAATACTATGTCGATGTCCTTGTACCCCAGCACAGTTTTTTGGCTCTTGCGTCGAAGTCGAGGGGCCTGTGTTTGTTGCAGGATTGTTGTCTTCTCTGTTTGGTTTTTTAAGGCTGTTTTCTTTTTCGCTCCAGTAGTACGGAGTTCCATCGATGATGAGCTTCTGATAGCCAATTTTTACCGTGTGTCCTTCAGATTTCCGCTTTCTGCTGAGGTCCCGCAGATTTTTTGCGACTTGCCGCTCCCTGACCGTGAGGTCCTGGTCGATGAAGATTTCACTGCCCTTTAGCTTCCTCTTCTGCGAGAGAATTTCGCGCTTCGTATCCCAGCAGTCAAGCTTAACCCTGATCATGCTCTTGTTACCCAGGCTCGAGAGTGCTGTAGCTTCACGAACTTTGTTCTGCAGGTTGAATTCTTTCGAGAAAAATTTATCGACTTCCGCTCTGATGTTGTCACGTTGGACTGATAGACCTTTGAGAATTAAATTATTTTTCCTCGCGTCCTTTTCCAAGGCCTCGATTTTATTCAGCAGTCTGTTAGGATTTTCCGCTGTGGTGTTTTTTTGGGCTTTTTCCGATTCGATTAGTTTCGTTTCCATCTCTTGTATTTTTGCTGACAGAGCCGCGACTTTTTCGGCGTGTTTTTTTTCGATTTCCATTATCTGGTTTTGTAGCTGTTGAATTCTTAGCGCAGTTTCTTCTTTACAAAGACGAAGATCACGTTTGAGTTCCTCGAAATTTTTTTCGTGCTTCTCGGCGACCGTATCTAGCTGTATACGCATGTTGGTGAATTGTTGCTTATTTTCCTCTCTCATGTTATTGCATTGTTGTTTATTCTCCTCTCTCATACCGACGAACTCAGCAAGAAGCCTTTCCATAGCAGCTAGATTTTCTACTTTACCGGTGTCTTGTGCCAAAGGGTCGAGCTCTGCGATTTCGACAGTTTCTTCCCCTGTCTGTGGAGTTGGAAAGAACTTTTTTGAAGGGGTGTCGTTGGGGCTAGTCTCCGGTGAGATCGCTTCCTGTTTTTTCCTTTTCCGCTTCGTGTCTTGGGTAGTCGGCGTGAAGTACTGGCTTATTGAACCGCAGGAGTTGGATCTTTCGCGTGACAATTGTGCACTTTTTGGAGGTCTCCCTCTAGCCGATAGAATTCCTCTTTCGCGCTCGCTGGATGAGTTGTTCTCTCTCTTATCGACCTGAGGTATTGATTTTTGATCGATGACTCCTCTAGAGATTGCGCTGTCTGTCATTTGGGTTAGGCGAGATTCCCCTTACGTCTCCCCTCTGGATTCTAACCTCAAATCTAGAGCGCAGCGAGTTGTTTCTTGTTGCTTCTGCGTACCTTGATTGTTCTGGTTGGGTTGTTTTAGCGCGTTGAGTCAAGATTTTTATCCCGTTTCCATCGATGCGTGGATCTTGAAATTCCACCTCATTTTGCACCCGTAATTCTATACAATGACAGGAGTGACTTATGACGCGTCTGTATAGCGCGACAGTTGACTTGTTCCCCCCGAAATAAATATTAGATTTTGAGGTTAGGGAAAAATAAATAAATAAATAACAAAAATGGAAAAATTGGGGTTAAGCCCAACAAAAAAAATTTTAAAAATATGAGAACAATTTAAAGAATATGAGAAATATACACTCACCAGTCTTCGTTGCCGAGATCGAGCCGACCGAAAAAGCACTTGACACTTGAGAAAACTTGATCTCCTCACACCCGTATTTCAGGTTCACCACATAATATCTCGGCAACCGCTGGACGATTATGATCGGGATTAGGCCCATTGGAAAGCTTGGGTCCGAATTATATAATAAAAGTGTCCTTAAAAATTCGATCCGATGCTTCGTTGCCGATGTGCTTGATCACCTCACACCCGTATTCACGTTCACGCACAATCGAAAAATTTTTGATCGATTCCTGATCGCGATCATCGTACACAAGAATCCACCGAACGAATGTGTTCGGAATTAAGCAAACTGGAAACCTTGGATAGGCATTCTATAGTAAAATTTTTATATCATTTCGATCCGATGATGTATTTGTGAGGTAACGTAGTGCAAACAAATACTTCCGGCATTTTGGAGTATATCTACTTGGTAGCGTCCTTCGCACACTTAAAAAATTTATTTTAAGTACTTGGCGTCGAGACGCTACCGCGTCTCTTGATGTCTCTGGACACGCGCGTAAACTCTATCCTACCTCTTTGTTCTCAACTACTGTTTACTCAGCAAATCATTTGGTTGCGCGAAAAAATCGTGAGGCGCGGTGCTGTCAGTATTTCATCAGATCTCGTGCCGATAAAATTAAAACGGAAACCCTTAAAAATGGCTTACGAATTTACCGTGTGCAGTGAATCCTCGTACGGCGATGAAACTGATAGTGAGAAAAAAGCGTACGAAATTTTCGAGTGTATCGAATACGAGAGCGGGGTCGACGATGGTGGTTTTGGTGACGCAGAGGAAGAGCCGTGGTATTATAACGGTGTGACAATAGAGTATGGCATACGCGTAAAAGGCGTTAATGCGCCTCCAAGATTATCGCCGCGCGTTTCATGGACGCTACGTGTGGTGGCCGATGGTAGTGAGGAAATTCGGTGGTCGGCAAGCTCATTGCAATACTTAGCCCTTGCGACAGTATTAAATAATATGACTCGTTACAGCAGGGAGGATTGGGCTATGCTCCGTCACCTGTTGGGTAAAATTGATACCCATAATAAAAAAATTTCGCTCGATGCTGTGGACATGAGTTACGTTCTAATTCCACAGTTGTGCAAGTTTGTGCATTGGTCTTGCCCATCGGGTAAATTTTTATTTATTTTATTTATTTTATTTATTTTATTTATTTTATTTATTTTATTTATTTTATTTATTTTATTTATTTTATTTATTTTATTTATTTTATTTATTTTATTTATTTTATTTATTTTATTTATTTTATTTATTTTATTTATTTTATTTATTTTATTTATTTTATTTATTTTATTTATTTTATTTATTTTATTTATTTTATTTATTTTATTTATTTTATTTATTTTATTTATTTCTCGGATGTTACCTAACACCCGTAAAGGGGAGCGGGTAACTCGGTTGAGTGCCAACCGAGCGCGTCTCCAGGTGGCGGATAGGAGGGACCAGGGCTCGGGGACCTCTGCAGCCTCGGGGACCGTGTCGCCATGTGACGACCGGTAACCGAGGCAGGAGATCTCAAGGGAACTGGCCTGCGGGTGCTATAGGGAACCCGGCCGGGGTGAAAGCCGACCGGAGGAACAAAAGCCCTGCCGCGGACCAACTTCCCGAATCCTAAGGTGTAAGCTCATCGTGCCGACGGGATGCATGGAACTTGGGAGGTAGTGTCTCTAACGATGCTCTGTGGGTACCAGGCGCCACCCACTTATATTTAAGTCGCCTTGCCTACGCAACAGGCTCTGCGTAGGTCGACTACCCTTTCCTGCTTACTCGTGGGACACAAATGAATAAACCACCGAATAAACAAACAGAATCTGTTGGTGCCAGGACCTCGCAAGAGGGACTGGCACTTGAGTTGGCTGACGATTGTCCTGTCGGGGCTCGGAGTGTTGGGGGAGCGCAAGCTCTACCGACCCCTGTGGAACCGATGGACACGAACGCTTGCAAGGAGAAACGGACAGAGGGCTCAGCGCCAGTCGAGACCTCCGGGCCCTTACAGGAGAAGCGCCGCAGAGCCGGGCGCAGTGGCGCGGCAAGGAGAAGGGCCTGGAAGAGCCGGCAGGCTCTTCTAGCCCTCTCCGAGCAGGGCCGCAGCAACCAGTCGGCGGCGGGTAAATGCGGGGCTGCACCAGTTGAACCTCACGGGACAACTGGCAGCAGCCTGGTAGAAGGCGAGAACACGGACATGGGGGGGACGGCGGGACGGGGCCCTAAGC
This sequence comes from Ichneumon xanthorius, assembly GCA_917499995.1. Classification (NCBI taxonomy): domain Eukaryota; kingdom Metazoa; phylum Arthropoda; class Insecta; order Hymenoptera; family Ichneumonidae; genus Ichneumon; species Ichneumon xanthorius. The sequence goes on along the minus strand of CAKJTD010000068.1, from coordinate 68,179 downwards.
GGACCAGGCCGGCAGACCCAACCCCACCGGAGGCTCGCAAAACCGTGAAGAAGAGTAGGGCTTACCCCAAACCGACTAGCTATGTGGACGCAGTCTCAGCTGGTAGGAAGATGGCCATCGTGCCGTCCAACTGTCCCGAGACGGTCCTCATGCAGGAGGAGACTGACTTGGTAACACGGGCGCTTCTCGAGGCTTTGGACGCCGTAGCCTCTGGGCAGGCGCTACCATGCTTCGATGGGCACCGTTGGGAACAAGGAGCTTTGTGGGTGACCTGCTCCGACGACACGGCGAAAGCGTGGCTGAAGGCTATTGTCCCGACGCTCAAACCATGGGAGGACGCCTCACTCCAGGTTATGGAGAGAGACGGCTTTCCCAGACTTAAAAAGACCTCTGCGGTATTCTTCGGAACAAAAGAGGAAACCGAGGTGCTTTTTAGAAGGCTTAAGCGCCAAAATCCGGCCCTGAACACCGACATATGGCGGGTTTCGGACCGGCGGGAGGTGAACGGTAACGTTCACTTCACTCTGAGCGTGGACGCTCCATCCATGGAGGCTCTGGCCAGGGTCGGCAACGCTCCCCACTGCGGACTGGGGCGGGCTCGCTTCGGCGATGCCCCGAACAGGACCGGAGGGAGAGACACTGCCGGCACCGGGGCCGGAACTTCAGAGGTCTCGGAACCCAGGTCGGGTCCGAAACCGGTGGCTGGACATGCTGAGAGGACTGCAGTACCGTGTACAACGGCCCCAGCAACCGGGGTGACCAGCACGGGTGCCCCTCTATTGAGGGCGCCTGTGCTGCTGCCTACCGCTACCATGGCTCCCGCGAAGGCTAATATGCCTAGCGCGGAGAAACATCCGCCTTCGTATTGGAGGAGGGAGCAGGGACCGGCTGCAGGGGGCTCGGGGATCACAACCCACGGGACCCCGGCGGCCGGGCGCACTCCGTTCCGACCAGTAAGTAGGAAAGGAACGAGGGGCAGGCCGACTATGGCGAGCATGGCGCTCAAGGCGGGACTGGCGGGGAAGGGGCAAGGCGTCCAGAGGACGCTGGACCTCACCACGCCAAGGACCTCTGAGCCGCCGGCTACGACTGTAGCGAGGCCAGCGGACTCGGCCGACAGGGAGGAACAGCGCGATGGATGAACATCGGACTCTTCCCCCCTCGAATCCCCCATCCCCCAACCCCCCAACCCCGAACCCACCCAGTTCCCACATCCTTCCCCCTTCCCTTCCCCACTTTGCTAGGAGACAGATCGAACCTGCAGCCTCGATAGCTGTGGGTAGTATCAGGTTCTCCCAAATTAATTTGCAACACTGTAAAGCGGCCACGGCTGTTTTAAGCCGAGACCTAGCAGTGGAGCAAACAGACATAGCCCTTATACAGGAACTCTGGATTAACGGGGGACTGATTAGGGGTATCGATAGTAATCTGGGCTCGCTTATCCACGCGGAGGCGGAGCTGGGACGGAGGGCCTGCATCTTCATTAACAAGATGCATAGCGCCCTCAAGTTGAACCAGTTCTGCACCAGGGATTTAGCAGCAGCCAAGATTTCAATAAATGTGGAGGGCAGGCGGACCGAGGTAGTAATGTGCTCGGCCTATCTACCTTATGACTCGGCGGTACCTCCGCCTACGAACGAGCTCGCGGCCCTAGTAGACTACACAAGGGCCAGCGGACTAAAATTAATCGTTGGTTGCGACGCGAACTCACACCATACGGTGTGGGGAAGCTCCGACATTAATACGAGAGGCGCTGCACTACTGGAGAACCTCTCCACTACCAGGCTAGAGATTCGCAACAGGGGATCCAGGCCAACATTTGTCACCTCCCGCAGACAGGAGGTCTTAGACCTGACCCTGGCTGTACCGGAAGTGGCATGCAGCATCCTGGACTGGCGGGTGAGCGAGGAGGTAACTCTCTCCGACCACCGTCTGATCAGGTTTAGCTTACTGGGGAATGCAGCGCTACGCCCTCCGGACTCTTACAGGAACCCCAAAGCCACCGTCTGGACAGCCTACGGGGCGGAGCTGGACGGGAAGCTTGCGGAGGGCGGGGCGAGGCCGGGGACGAAAGGGGCCATCGAGCGGGAAGTAAGTTTCTTACGGAACGCTATGATCGACTCCTACGAGGCAGCATGCCCCCTTAAAAGCAGGTCCAGCAGAAAGAAGGTGAAGTGATGGAACCGTGACCTAACCAGGGCACGGGCTCGCTCCCGGAAGCTGCTGAACAAAGCTTTAAGAACGAACACGGGCTCTGACTGGGACTCCTACCGGGAGGCCCAACAAGCTTACAAGAAACTAATCAGGAGATCCAAAGCGGCCTCCTGGCGTGAGTTCTGCAGTGAGATCGAGGCCCTACCCTTAGTGGCCAGACTGCGCAGAATCTTTGCATCGGGGCCTTCGACTCGGCTCGACGGTCTTGTTCTCCCCGGCGGGCGAACTACGTCGAGCCAGGAGGAGACCCTGGCCCACCAGTTTGAGGTTCACTTCCCTGGGTCGGTCCTTACGGAACCGGGGGAACCCACAGGCACGGCGGATCCACCCGTAGGGGCGGCCGCCCGGGACTGGGCTACGGCAGCGGAAGTTGTCACATCCGCGAGAATCAGATGGGCCATAGATACCTTCGACCGGTACAAAAGCCCTGGGGTGGATGGGATCTTCCCCGCCCTCTTGCAGGAGGCTGGGGAGGGCCTCGTTATACATCTTCAACGTATCTACCGCGCATGTCTTGCGCTGTGCTACGTTCCATACGCTTGGAGGGAGGTCAGGGTCGTATTTATTCCCAAACCAGGGAAGGACACCTATGACCGAGCCAAGTCTTTTAGACCCATCAGTCTGACGTCTTTCCTCCTGAAAACTCTGGAGAGACTCGTTGATAGGTACCTAAGGGAAGGTGCGCTTATCGAAAGACCGGTGCACCATTCCCAGCACGCTTACCAGGTGGGCAAATCCGTGGAAACAGCGCTCCACCATACCGTCAAGGTACTGGAGGGGGCCGTGCACATGGGCAGGTCCGTCCTGGGCGTGTTCATTGACATCGAGGGAGCGTTCGATAATACCTCCTTCGTCTCTATTTGCGAAGCAGCCAGGGGATTCGGGGCGAAGGACTCCGTCATCGACTGGATCCACTGCATGCTTAGCACCAGGTCCGTCACCGCAGGTCTTAGAGAGTCATCCGCGAGTGTGCTCGTCAAGAAGGGCTGCCCGCAATGGGGGAGTAACCTCTCCTATCCTGTGGGTGATGGTCATTGACGGGCTTCTTGCGGAGCTCGAGAGGCTAGGGGTGACGGTGGTGGGCTACGCGGATGACGTGGCGATGCTCATCGGTACCCACCCGGGGGAGATGTCGTGGAAGATGCAACGAGCATTGGACCACGTACAAACATGGTGCACATCGAAGAGCTTGAGGGTCAACCCGAGCAAAACGGAGATGGTGCTATTCACAAATAGAAGGAAACTCAAAGTGAGCCCCCCTTCCATTTTTGGCACGGAGCTTAGCTTTTCTACAGAGGTACGCTACCTTGGCGTCACCCTGGATAGCAAGCTCTTACGGAGAAGCCACATCAACAGACAGACCCGGAAAGCTACGTCAACTTTCTGGGCTTGTCGCAGGATGTTCAGCTCAACTTGGGGACTTAAACCGGCTGTGGTGAAATGGATTCACACAGCCATCATAGAGCCCCAGGTGACTTACGCGTCGGTTGTCTGGTGGCCTGCGTTGCAGCGGGAAACCAACAGGAAGACGCTTAACAAGGTCTATAGGCTTGCACTGCTGGGGATCACAGGAGCGCTTCGGACAACTCCTACCCTGGCACTGGGGGCGCTCCTAGACATAGCGCCTCTAGACATCGTGGCTAAGGCCAAAGCGATGGGTGCAGCCGTACGGCTAAAGTTTGGAGGAAAGTGGAAGAGAGCGTGCAGGGGACACGCGTCGCTGCTGAACGGCAACAGGGATCTCGAGGAAGTCCTAGCCCTAGGCGGTGATCGCGGCCCCAGTAGCTACCACTTCCGCCGCAACTACATAGTTACCCTCCCGAGTAGGCAAGAGTGGGAGGAGAACAGTGTTGGGTTGCTGTCTCCGGGGGGACTCGTCTGGTATACGGATGGGTCCAAAACCCCGACGGGGACAGGCGCCGGAGTGTGGTGCGCGGGGCCTAGGACGAGGATATCCTTGGCACTGGGGACCCGCACTACTACACTTCAGGCTGAGGTGCTTGCAATCAGAACCTGTGCGGAAGAGATTCTGCTAAGGGGATACGAGGGCAGGCATATCTACATCTGTTGCGACAGCCGTGCCGCGCCCAGGACCCTCGACTCCATCGAGGTGAAGTCCGAGCTGACACGTAGCTGCATTGCTGCCCTATCGCGCATTGCCGGCGTTAATAGGGTCAAACTGCTCTGGGTGCCTGGGCACAGCGGCATACAGGGCAACACAGAAGCAGACGGGCTGGCAAGACTGGGTTCAGCAGGATCCACAGCGGCCACCCCTACGTCTGTACCGGTAGCCCCGGGCGTTATAAAGGAGATCATGAGGAGATGGACTGTCGAGCAGTTCACTATCCGGTGGATCTCGGCGCCAGGGTCTAGACACGCGAGAGCTCTTTTCGCGGGCCCCTCTGAGAGACTGGGCTCGGAACTGATAGCCCTCGATAGGCAAAAGCTGAGGTGGCTGGTGGGCCTGATTACGGGCCACTGGTTCACCTGGCAACATTTGAAGCGAATGGGGTGGGAGGTAGACTCGCAATGCCGCTTCTGCGGTCTAGAGGAGGAAACCTCCCTCCATTTAATAGCGGTGTGCGAGGGACTAGAGGGGGCTCGACTGAGAACCCTTGGAGCCCCAGCTCTGGATGCACTGCAGTTGGAGGTGACGGGCATTGGTGGGCTTCTCCGCTTTGCGGAAGAGGCCGAACCCCCGCCCCAACCTTAATGTTCTGCGAGTGTCCCAAAAGGGACCCGAGTACAATGGTCCAGAAGGACTGAGTGCTCGCATCGCTCATCACCAACAACAACAACATTTTATTTATTTTATTTATTTTATTTATTTTATTTATTTTATTTATTTTATTTATTTTATTTATTTTATTTATTTTATTTATTTTATTTATTTTATTTATTTTATTTATTTTATTTATTTTATTTACCGGTGCGGTGGTCTAGTGGTTAGCGTGCTCGCCTCTAAGACCTAAGCATCGGGAGGTCGACGGTTCGATTCCCGGCTTTGTATGTTTCGACGAGAAGGGAAAAAAATATGGAAGAGACGAAGCTCCAGATATATACATCGGTCACTCGCACACGGTAATTCCAAGTGTGAGTGTCGGATGTATATAGCTGTACTCCATTGTTTTCATTCTCGGTGAGACGCGACGAAAGTCCGATGTCGGGAATCGAACCTGAGACCGAATCGGCGTAGGGGACGTAGCGTACCCATCGCCCGGGACGCCGAGTCTGTGTGTATCAGACTCGACGCTCCGCAATAGCTATCCCTGGCCAGAGTGTAAGCTATCGTGCTCGGGCTTCATGGCACCGGGGTATGGTGCGTCATAACGATGCTTCTAGGATTCCAGGCGACTATCCTAGAATACTTTCAGCCTTGCCTCCTTAACCTGGGGCTCTGAGGAGGCCGACCATGTTTCCCTAGCTTGACTACAGATAGGGATGCTGGGGGACGGGGGACTAGGTAATGATACGCTGGCTACCGGCAATCCCAACAAGGGGGCGCTGGGAACAGGGGGGAATGGCCATGATACCCTGGGCTACCCCGAAGAAGGCCTGCTGGGGGACGGGGGACTGACCAGGATACCCTGTGCTACCGGTAACCCCAAGAAGGGATGCTGGGGGACGGGGGACTGACCATGATACCCTGTGTAACCAGTAATCCCTACGAAGAAAGGTGTCAAGTCAAGAAAGACCCGAACAACGCCTGTCCGTTGTGTTCCGCGTCTGAGGAACACAACGTGGACAATTAAGGCATCGCGAGTGCCCCACAAGGCCCGAGTACAATGGTCCAGCCGGACTGAGTGCTCGTATCGCTCCACCAAAACCAAACCAACCAAACCATTTATTTTATTTATTTCAGAACGCGTGAGATACGCGGGAGAGGAGGAGGAGAGGAGGCATCGACGTCGCCGGCGGCTGCGTTACGCTGATTATGTCAGCGTGCAGTCGCCGGCGGTCACCACCGAATACGTCATCTGGGAGCGGGATGGGCAGGAGCCAATCCGTGTCCCCGTATTCGACGACCGCCGCTGAGCGCATCGAGGCCAAAATGAAGATCAGCCCGCTAGATAGACGGTAAGTTATATATAGATAGATGGTAAATAATAATTTTTTGTTATGATAATAATATGATAATAATTTTTTATTTTACAGGTTTTACAACTTCAACGCGCACGGGAGCAGCGAAGAAAAAATATTAATATAAAAATATTTTTTAAATAAAAAAAATATTTTTTAAATAAAAATTTTATTTCTCCCGGGGTGCACTATGGAGACTTCCGCACACGCTTGTGACGGATGGCCGCTTGGGTCTTAGGATGATCGATGTTAACTTGAAGCCGGATTGAATAAATTATATACGTACTTTATTAGTCGTAGCGTTAATTGTTTGGGAGAGTGTACCGCACTGGTCGGTCGTCGGAGCTGAACTGATTGAAGCGGGCGTGAAGCTGAGGGCTTCGCGCTCGCTGTTACAAAGGAATAAAGAGTCGAAGGATGTTTAGTCTAAGCTAGATAAGTGGACGCTCACGGCGGTCCGGATGCTTCGATAGCCTTAAGGGCTTCTTTGAAGAGCGAATCGAACGGAAACGCTCCGTATCGATACCCTCGAATAAATATTAAAGTCGAAAGGTTAAAGTCGAAATAGTTAGGCTGCGGCCGTTACACTCCCCCTCTGGGAGGAAACGATGCCCCGCATCGGATATTACGGATTTTACATTTGACATGATTTGTTAAGTGTGACTCGATATAATTAAAAAGTTATTTGATTTTCTAAGATATTTTCATTTTGTGTAAATTGTGTTGTTATTTGATTGATGATTGTTGATTGTTGATTGTTGATTGTTGATTGTTGATTGTTGATTAAGTAAAACTCCTAGCTGTTGTCCATGTTGGTTTGGATGATTGAAATCCCTTGGTTTTGAAGTTGATTTGCGGTACACTCCTGTTGTTTTTTTTTTAAATAGTTGGTGGTTGTTGATATCTGTAACTCAGTAAAATTTTTAGTTGTTCATGTTAGTGGGAATGGTTTGGTTAAATTGGATGGGTTCAAATTTGGTGTTAAAAATGGTTAAGAAAAATTAAAATGTTATCCTGTTTCGTTCGGTTGGTGAAGTTCCATGTTCGATTTTCCAAAATATTTATTCCGTTTTTGGTAAAATTGTCCGTATTTGGTAGATTTTCCGTTTCCTGGTATTCTTTGTATTCCAATGTTCCTTCTTTTCCCTGGTATTTCGGTTATAATTTGGAATTTTGATGGTTGTAATGCCTGTAACATTCTAAGTTCTGATTAGTGGTGGTTAGTGGGTTAGGTATGTTATTTGGAAGTGGTTTGGTGGTAAAAGATGGAAATTGTTTCTGGAATAGGTAAAATGATTAACACGAGTATTTATAGTATGAAAAAAAAACATAGCAAATATATATTGGCCAAAAGGGTACACAATAATTTCGTTGCGAAAGAAGAAAAAAAAATGAAATAAATCAAATTGACATTGATATTGATTGATATTGGGATATGATTGTTCCCATACGATTTTTTTTGTTATAAATATAAAGTTGCTGACTTTCGTTTTTTCTTTGTTGCATTAAAATACGTGTGTCGCAGAGCATGTCTCAGACAATGTATATAAACATCTGTTTTTTTTTTTGTTAGATTGTCATTGTCTCAATTTTGTTTTTGTTTTATTTGTTTCCGTTTTTCTCATGTTTCTATTTACGAAGTAAATTTAATAACCAAATATATTGATGGATGCGCGCTTGTATCGAAGTAAATGTAGCTTAAATGTACGTGTGAATAACTATATGGGTTTTGTGTGTATTTGTTTAGTTGTGATTTGTTTGTGAGAAGTATAACCCTATTACTGTAGTTTGTCAAATTGTCTGGTTGTCCGAAAAAGAATTTGCGGTTCATTTGGTTCTATTATGTATCTTGGTGGCTTGGTTTTTGTCTACATTCTGACTTTTCAATTTTCTGTGTATCTGTTTTATTAGGTTTTTTTTTTGAATTTTTTTTTTTTAGTGTGGATAGTTTTAGTTGTATTTAAGTGTAGGAATTAATTTACCTTATATTTAGTTTTAGGTTAATCGCTAATGAATATTTTCCTATATTTGTTTTTTTTTGTCAATGATCGGTATGTTTGTTTAAGGCCAATAATGCATATTATGCGCATCCAGGCGATATTCTGCGATTTGATGTTAGATTCGATAGAAGATTGCTGATCGTTTCTGGTAACACTTTGTTGCGCGATATTAGTATCATTGGTTGATAATTGTTAGCTTTCGGTCTATCAATTTTTACGTCACAATGAAGTATTGGTGGTGACCTGAAGTTCGGTTGCACTGGTGTTTGTGCAGGATGTTGTTCAGAATCATTTGTTCGTTCAGCGTTTATCGATGGTAGTCCAATATTGGAATGCACGGGTGATGGAGCATCCATTTTGGATTTCGTTGCGCATTCAATACAGCTGAAAGGCGATGGTAAACTTCCGAGTTCTGAAACGTTTCTAGGAATCGGTGGTGATCGGAAGTTCGGTGGTACTTCCTGTGGTATGCTGTGTTTATTTTTCTCCGATGCGCTTGTTTCTTGATGCCAAGGTGGATCAAATTGTCGCGAATCCAGTGTCATTGGTGGTGATAGTTCATTTGCTATGTCGGTATTTACTGATTGATTTTCGAGTTTCGCGGCATCCTTATGTTCTCGTGACAGTTCGGGATTCAGTTGTATTGATGGTTGTACTGAGTTTTCCGAATTTGGTATTTTTTCGTCGCGAATTGGCAGTGAGTTATCAAGTTGCACTAGTATTTGTGCGGCTTTCGGAGGGTCATCCTTTTCCTGTGCAATTGTTGGAGGCGATCTGAAAGTTGGTTTTACGGGTGGTTTACCACAATTTTCGTCACCAGACGATTCTCCGATGTTCGTCGGTAACGGTTTGAATCCTTGTCTGTTGGAATTTTCATTCTCGGATTCTGTCTCGTCTTCCGTCTCGTTTTCAATATTCCGTGCCTTAGAGTTGTCGTTTTTGTTTTGAGTTCCATTGTTTTTTTCGCTTTTGTCACCGTATAAGTAGCCGGTTGCCCCGTCAGGGCTAACTTTTTGGCGAAACTCGTTTTTGTTTAGCTGCGATAAGCTTTCTGTTTTATCTGGCCTCGTTGGGCTTTCTGCTTTTTGTTGCCTCGTTGGGCTTTTTATTTTTTGTGGCCTCGTTGGGCTCTTTGTTTTTTGCGGCCTCATTGGGCTCTCGTTGTCCTGCTCTTCTTCCGTTGTACTATCGTCTATGTCTGTATACTTATATTTTGTTTCAGTGTCATCTCGTTTCCTATGTTGTTTGTGTGGTTCCTTTATTTCTTCGGCTTCGTCTTCGGATGAATCCATTAGACATTTTTGAATCGGTTTCCGTTGTAGTTTGATTCTGCGTATTCCTTTTAATATTCGCCTAGTCGGTTTCCGTGTAGGTATTTTTATGAGTTCAGCTTCCTTTTCTGATGTTTCAGTTTGCGGTGTTTCGTCGTCAATGGATAAATCAATTTTTATCGGTACACTCTCCGTTATTTGTTTTGATTCTATCTTTTTCGGTAATTGGTTTGTTTCTTCTTGTGATTGCTTTGTCTATTTAAGGAGAACTTGTTCAGTTTTTTCGACACTTACGTCGTACACTGTTGAGACTTGATTTCTGTTGCGAAGTCTCGTGGAGCACTTTGCTTCTTTTTGTTTAAGTAGGCGTTGAAAAATCTGTTCGATCTGTGCTATATCGAGGCTCGACTGTTGATCGGATATTTGGCGATTTCGCGAATCGCTGAGCCTGCTATCTCGTGATTTGTTTCGATAGTTTCGGTCACGTGAACTGTCTCGATAATTTCGGTCGCGTGAACTATCTCGATAGTTTCGATTGTACGAGTTGTCACGATATTTTCGGTCGTTTTGATAATTGTGATCTCGCAAATCGTCGTGTCGCGAGTCGTTCTGATTGTCACGTGGATTGTTATAATTATCGTGCGAGTTGTTGCGGGAATTGTTGTGATTGTCACGCGAATTGTTGTAATTGTCACGCGAATTGTTTTGGTAGTTATCTCGTGAGTGACTTTGATATTGACGACCGTTAGCGCGAGTGTTCGTGTTTTCGCGTAGTTGTTGTATGGAATAACAGTTCGATGTCGAATGTGTAGGGTTTTCCCGATGTACTTCGCAGAATTTAAGTCCGTTACTGTTGGTAGCCTGAGTGAATCGAAATTTGGCTGTTTCCGAGCTTTTATCCCTGGTTTGCGATTGGTCGCGTTTCGATGTTTGGTACATAGTTTGTCTGCGGACTAGTTCGTTTTCGATGTTTAATGCCTCGTCAATTGCATCGTCGAGGGTTGGAAGCTTTTTTAGCAAGAGCAAATTTGCAACTTGGTCACAAAGTCCACGGATAAAGGATTTAATTACTGTTTGGTTTACTTCTTGCAATCTGTTTTTCAGGTACTGTTGTTTTTCTTGATCTGTGTATAGTTCTTTGAGGTGCTCTTCGATTCTTTTGATGATTTTTCGTGTACGCATTGCGTAGTCCCTAACAGATTCGTTGTAATTTTGTACGTTAGACGTCAATTCTAATTCTAAATCGGATAATTCTACTGGTTTTTCGAAGGCATTTCTGAGATCTCTCAGGAGCGCTTCGAGTGTAAGATGCGTTTTCGAATCTGCTATATCTGCAGCCGATCCAAATAGTTTTAGAGAAATTATGTTTAAAAATCGCAGTTGGTCAATTTCGGAAACCATCTCTGCTACCTTTCTACAAGTGCGTAGAAAGTTGTGAATTGGTATATTTTCACCATCGAACGATGGTATTGCGCTGCAAACATCGCGAAACGCAATATTATTGGTTGCCATAACTGATGATTATGTAAATGTTTGATAAATTTTCAAAAATGTGTAAAAATTGTAAAATATAAAGACTATTTCTATTGTAAATGCTGAAGAGTTTTATCTAACATGTGAAAAAAAAAAATGAATTGAAATCGAAACGGTAATTGTTTAATATTCGCCAAAGTTGATAATGCGCAAAACGGAAAATAAATTCGAAGTTATATAAAACAAATTTTAATTGAATGAAAATAAGGTTTTATTAACATTGAGAAAAAGGTTTAAAAAATGTATTAATTTGGATAAAGTGTGTTAAATTTTGTTCGCAAATATTGTTATTTTTTTGTTTTTTTTAATGTAATTTTATATATTAAGATTTTTTTTATTACTTTTTTTTTACTGATATCTATCAATTTTGTATTAATTTTTTATTCGCTGCCATGTGTCGCACGTTTATTTTATGTGGAAGTGAAAAGAAAGGCAAAAAGAGAATTGACGTATTGGAGAAAAAGGGGACTTTTTATATATATTTTTTTTTAAATCCTTATGCTAAAATATATGATCGAATATGTGAAAAAAAGACTGGATTGAATTCGAAACTGACATTATTTAATATTCACACCAAAAAAAAAGAATACTTTGGTAAAGGGCAAAATGAAAATAAAATTCGAAGTTATACAAGACAAAATGTAGTTAAAGGAAGAGAAAAAAAAAGATTTTGTTAATGCTCAAAAAGGTTTGAAAATGTATTGTTATTTGTAAATATTGTTTAAAAATATTTGTAATGCTCTAGTCAAAGTTTTATTCAAAATTGTCTTTTTTTAATTACTTTATTTTTATTTTTTATTTTTATTCGCATCCATACAATTTTTTTTCTATTTTGGTTATACTTTTTTTGTGTATTTCGATAAATGTTGTATTATTATTCTCCTTAATCATTCGCTGCCATCTACGTGAGGCGCGTTTACTTTGTGTTGAAGTGAAGCAAATGACAAAAAGGGATTTTACGTGTATATTTGAGAAAAAGGGATTTAAATTTTTTTTTTTTTTTACTTGTTCCGCATGACGCCATGAGTTACGGTGGACGTACGTCGTGACATGCGCTACGAGTACGTAACAAGGGTGCTGCGATACGTTTTCGTGAGTGGATGCTCATAATTCACGTATTAAAAACAAATGTAAAATAAGTAACAACAATAATAATTGGCTCAATATACGTTACACACTGTCAAATAATAATAACAAAAATAATTTAATTAATTGGTTGGTACTCACCTGTACGATGACGATAAATAATAATTTTATTCAACTTTGGTCGGTTTTTGTTGGATTTTTTTTTTCGGTTTTCCCTGTCGTGTCGCCCTTCCTTCCTTTCTTCGTTCGATTTATGGATGTATCAAACTTCCTTCTGGTTTTTATTGAATTTCTGGCCGTTGATAAATGCTGTAGAAATGTTGATGCTGAATGTTGTTGATTGCCTTGATTGTTAATTCTTCAATTGCGTTTGTTTTTTTCTATGATGTGTTTCGCACTATTGTGTTTTGCAAACGATGCTCAAGCACGATTAATCGGGTTGAATTTTTTTTTTTCATTGTGGTTCGTTTTTGTTGCTGTTGTTTTTTTTTTATTTAGCTTTTCTGTCGTATGTCGTTCTTCCTTCCTTCCTTCTATTTATATATGGGGGAGGTGGATGGTGGATGACGGTGGGCGTCGAGACGTCGGTGCGGCGGATCACATCCGTGGCGGATCGATGCCGCGATCGATGACGGCTCGCCGGTGGTAACGTTGGCGGCTGCCGCTGCGCGAGGACTTTCGGCGGTCGGTATACCCGGCGTCGCTCGCTCACTCCGTACACTCTCACTTGTAACTTTTGTTGTTTTTTTTTTTGTCAATGTTGAATATATTATTTAATAAGTGTCTGTTCAGTATATTATACTATTTTTGTATCTTTTCACTGTTTGTCACTCGTCGTTGTATTTTTTTTCTGTTGATCACCGTGTTTCGTTCGCTGTTAGTTTTTTTTTTCACTGTCGTTTTTTTTTCACTGTGTCACTTTTCGTTTTGTTGTTATTCACTGTTTTTTTTGTGTGCGAGCACGGCTCGAGCACGTTTGTTGATTCCGGGTGCGTGAGCTGCGGCTCAAACGCGAGTATCAAAAAATTTTTTTTATAAAAGCTAAATTTTATTAATTTTTTTTTATTTTTTTAATGTGAACGTGTTTGAATGGTTCCGGCACTTCTGACACCAATGTGACGGATGTACACGGGTGTCAGATTATTATTTTTTTTTTTATATCAAATGTTAAAACTTTTTTTTTCAATTGTTATTATTTCTTTTATGTAGGCGTGTTTACGTGGTAGCGCCACTTCTGACACCAAATGTGACGGATGTACACGGGTGTCAGATTATTATTTTTTTTATATAAAATGTTAAAACTTTCTTTTTTCAATTATTATTATATTTTTTTTTATGTAGGCGTGTTTACGTGGTAGCGCCACTTCTGACACCAAATGTGACGGATGTACACGGGTGTCAGATTATTTTTTTTTTTTTTTATATAAAATGTTAAAACTTTTTTTTTCAATTGTTATTATTTCTTTTATGTAGGCGTGTTTACGTGGTAGCGCCACTTCTGACACCAAATGTGACGGATGTACACGGGTGTCAGATTATTATTTTTTTTTATATAAAACGTTAAAACTTTTTTTTTCAATTGTTATTATTTCTTTTATGTAGGCGTGTTTACGTGGTAGCGCCACTTCTGACACCAAATGTGACGGATAGCCGCTTGGGTCTTAGGATGATCGATGTTAACTTGAAGCCGGATTGAATAAATTATATACGTACTTTATTAGTCGTAGCGTTAATTGTTTGGGAGAGTGTACCGCACTGGTCGGTCGTCGGAGCTGAACTGATTGAAGCGGGCGTGAAGCTGAGGGCTTCGCGCTCGCTGTTACAAAGGAATAAAGAGTCGAAGGATGTTTAGTCTAAGCTAGATAAGTGGACGCTCACGGCGGTCCGGATGCTTCGATAGCCTTAAGGGCTTCTTTGAAGAGCGAATCGAACGGAAACGCTCCGTATCGATACCCTCGAATAAATATTAAAGTCGAAAGGTTAAAGTCGAAATAGTTAGGCTGCGGCCGTTACACGCTCCCGTCCCCTCTCTATCACACACACCTCCGGGCGCGGTCAGACCGGGCCCGAGGAGTGGGGATAGGAGTGGGGATGGGGGTGGGGGGTCGCCATAGTGCACCCCTTACTACTGACGAGTCCATTATTAGCAGTTGTTAAAAAACATGAGTAGTTGAAACACCATTTTTTTTAAATTAGCTATACATAACTTCGAGACTATCGTTGTGCGAATTGTGGAGGCGCCACGGATGAAGTTTTTTTTCACAACCGCAGATAATGGACTTTGCGACCTTTAATTACTTTTACATACGTTCTTTAAGAGGAACTGGAAAGAAACAACTGTTACATACAAATGTACTGGGAACGACTTTTTCATCGAAGATTAAAAAAAAAATTAAATTGACTAACTAAAGCGCACTGAATGCAAAAAATGGACCGCTAGTCTTTAATTTGGATCTAAATATATAATTTTTCATTTGACTTATAGAATATTTGAAAATTTACGATTTTTTTAATGTCAAATGAATAAAAAAGAATAAGAAATCAGTTTACGGCAGAACCATTTAAATTTTGCCATTTTTTTCCGGCACAAAAGCTTTATCTTTCATGGATATTCAAATTCAAGAAATTCAAATTTCATGGAGACAGAGAGAAAAAGAGACAAAACGAAAAACACACTAATGCCGAATGAGTTCTTTTTGCTTCAGATCTCTTATATTTTTACTCTGTTATGGAATGTTCATATGGGTTTCGGTTGTGAATTGCTATTACTTTTGCAATGCTAGCATTGAATGTCCCAAAACATTTTTTTTTTTCAATAAAAATTAATATTCAACAATTATTAATAATGACAACCATTATTACGTTGTCTTCTATGGTTTGTCCGTCACGTGATGTTCTGCTTATTTCAAATATTCGACCGTCTTTAATTCTACGTACCTCGGTAACCGTTTTTGCGGTCTTCGTCTCCGACGCATGTCGAACAAAAACTCGAACGAAAATGCACACAAAAGGAAGTACACGGATATAAAAAGCAATAGTGGGATGTAAAACGATGCGATGCCGTGCTATGTGATGAAATAAAAAGAGAAGATTTTGGAAATCACGAATGGAAAATTACCGAAATAATTAAAGGATATGGAATTAACACAAAAAAAAATATGGATGCAAAACAATTGAAGAAATTACAGATTTTTGCAATGTCTGACACTTGTAACAGAGAACTGCCGTACTGGAAGAACCTACGCATGATGTTATAAAGCACAGAGAAGAGGCTGAAGCCAGCGGCCGAACTAGCGGCCGGCGTACGCCGATCTCTGACGGGCTAGAAGCTGACGGGCCACAACGCACACGCGGCACTCTAATAGCTACAAAAAAATTATTGATTGCCATAAAAATCTTTAACATAAAATTCTGCATAAATACCACGTATTATTTAAGATGTTTACTACCCAATGATACTGACCCTTGGCAATATTTTTAAGGGGTCTTCCATTTTAAGCTTCAGAAAAAAATCTTCGGCAACGCATAGTAAACACCTTAAGTACTGTCTATGCATTATTTCAGAATTTTCTCTGAATGCTACTGCTGGCAGGTTGTCTCTATAGTTATTTGTTCTTACGGATCCCTTAAAAATATATCCAAGGGTCAGTATCACCTTATTGTGTAGTAATCATCTTAAATAAGGTAAAAGTACCAGTGGTCACACACTAAAGGTAGAAGTCCTAGTTCCCGGACATGCATGAAAAATCGTATTTCCATCTCTCTTGCACGCATGCTTTGTCTGGCCACTGGGCCGTTGACCTTAAGGGAGATCCAGCTTTACAAGGCCTAAAAAAATGTTTTTTTTTCAGGAATTTTTTTAGGAAGGAAAAAACACGTGAGCCCCGTGAATTTAGAAGTATGTTTTAATGTATACTTGAACTGTAAGAAAAATTTTGTTGTAACAAAAGAAAAAAGTACTGCATAGTTCTTGGCCCCCACATAGTTCCTTGCTTATTATTTTTCTAGATTGGCGGGAGTAATAACATAAAAACTTTGCAACCTATCGACTTAAACCAAAGCTAATTTTTTTCAGTACTAAATTCTCTTCTATGTGAACCTAAGACATTGTTAAAAAAAGTTTTTTTAAAGAATTTTTATAGCATGTTAAAGTTGTTTTTTCTTCCTCACAAATACATTTTTTTCAAACCTGAATAAAATTCTTTTTTCAATTTTTTCAATTTTTTCAATTTTTTCAATTTTTTCAATTTTTTCAATTTTTTCAATTTTTTCAATTTTTTCAATTTTTTCAATTTTTTCAATTTTTTCAATTTTTTCAATTTTTTCAATTTTTTCAATTTTTTTAATTTTTTCAATTTTTTCAATTTTTTCAATTTTTTCAATTTTTTCAATTTTTTCAATTTTTTCAATTTTTTCATTTTTTCAATTTTGCTTCCTCATAGAGGAAGCTTTGGTTTGGTGAAAAAAAAAAATGTCGAGATTTTAATGAAAACGTGTTCAGAATGTTCCAAAACGTGGAAAAATCACATTTAGAAAAAATGTCTGGTTGGATGTGTGTGTGTGTGTGTGTGTGTGTGTGTGTGTGTGTGTTTTTGTGTGTGTGAGTGTGTGTTTTTGTGTTTTTGTTTGTTTGTGTTTTTGTTTGTGTGTGTTTTTTTTTTTTTTTTTATTATAGAGCAGAGGAAAATCTTACATAAGACACCCTGATGTTCGGGTAGTGTCGGATTCTTACCGACTAAAAACCTCTACTCTCTCCCCCGCACCGTTTATCCCTTCCACGGAAACCGCCGCGAGGCATTACTTCGTGGAAGAGCGGTGTCATGCGCCGCAGCACCTAGTCTCTCACGGGGTGGTGGGGACAGTTGGTCTTATCCCCCGACGCCACCCCGCTCGCTCCTCAGACTTGCGCTGTTCTTGGAGCTTCCCCGTTATGGAGGCAGCAAGCTCTACTACTGCCTTCCATCCTTCCTCTGAGCCTAGCAAGCACTGTCCCAATCCTTCCGGGGTTTGGGGGCCGTTCCAAATTTCCCTGAAGCGGTTCCTCTCCTCGGTAAATCGCGGGCATTGGAACAGTACATGCTCCACATCCTCGTCTTGCCCCGGACACCACAGGCACTCGGCGCTGTCGTATATATCGAAGCGCCGAAGGTAGCTTCGGAAGCCGCCGTGCGCTGTGAGTATCTGGGTCAGGTGGAAATTGACGTGTCCATGTCGTCTGGTGATCCAGGCTTCCACATCGGGTATGATGCGATACGTCCATCTACCGTCCCTTGAGGCATCCCATCGACGCTGCCATTCATCGATGGTTACTCGGGACCACGTAGCTCGCGTCACTATCTCGGAATCCTCTGTCCCTCTCCTTCCTTCACGGTAGCGGCACGCCCTCTCGTGTGCCAGTAGATCGATAGGTGGGCGTCCTGTGATTACTGAGAGAGCGGTATCGGACACTGTGCGATACGCGCATGCCACCCTGAGTGCCGCGATCCTGCCGGCCCGTCGGCAAGTGGCGCCGTAGCTTTTGTTCTCGTCCATAGCGGTGGCCCATATTGGTGCTGCATACAGAACTATGGAGTTCACCACCGATGCCAGGAGTAATCGTCTTGGCTGTTTTGCTCCTCCGATATTCGGCATAATAGACGCAAGGGTACGCGCCACTTTAGCCGCCTTCGTGCCCACGTTCTCTAGATGTTCTCTGAACGATAGTCGCGCGTCCAGTGTGACTCCTAGATACCGCACAGTGTCTTTTGACCGGATGGTCTGGTCTCCTACCGTGAAGGTTGCGTACACCCGCTGTTTGGTGCGCGCGATGAGCAGTGCCTCCGTTTTCTCCGCCGCCAGTGTCAGTCCCTGTGCGCTCAACCATGAGGACACCAGCTCTATCGCTCTGTCTCTGAGATACTCTATCTCTCCTATGCTTTTCGCGACCACTACTAGCGCGCAATCGTCAGCGAAAGCTACCGTGGACACCCCCTCCGGGAGCGCCAGTCTTAGCAGACCATCGTACATGACGTTCCAGAGTAGGGGACCCAGGCACGAGCCCTGCGGCACCCCTCCTGTGATGTCATAGGAGTTGTTGCCATTGTCGGTGTTATACAACAGGGTCCGGTTGGAGAGATACCTCGACACAATCGCCCGCAAATATAGCGGTATCCCCATGGATTGTAGGGCCACCAGTATGTTCTCCCACCTTGCGGAATTGAACGCATTCCGGACATCCAGAGCGATGATGGCACACATACGCTTTGTGCACCGAGTGCCACTGATGGCGTCGGTGGCGATGCTGACAACTCGGTCAATGGCGTCGACCGTTGAACGACCCTTCCTGAAACCAAACTGGTTATCAGAGAGACTCCCGGCCTTCTCGATTGCTGCCTCTAGCCTGCCATGTAGAACGCGTTCAAACAGCTTCCCGACGATGTCAAGCAGGCAGAGTGGCCGGTAGGAGGAGGGCTCTTCCGGCGGTTTGTTTCCCTTCGGAAGAAGCACCAGCCTCTGTACCTTCCACTGCTCCGGGTAAGTTCCTTCTCGCAGGCACGCACTAAAGGTGTCTCGAAAAGGTTCCGGAACACTGAGTGCGACTGTCCTGATAGCGAGTCCCGGCACACCATCTACTCCCGGGGCTTTTCGTATCACGATCTTTCGTGCGGCAATCTCCAGTTCGGTCTCACTGACGTCCGACGGCTCCTCCTCTTCTTCAGACGCCAACAGGCCTGCGTCGGCAGTCCGCCGCCTGTGTTGTGGGAACAGGTGACGTACGACTCTGTCGAGGAAGATGGGACAAGATGGACCCGTCGTGGCCCCTGGTTTGATCTTACGCATGACCGTCTTATACGGTCTGCCCCACGGATCATGTTCCACCTCCTCGCAGAATTCCTGCCAGCACCGTCTCTTGGCCGCTTTTATGGCCACCTTAAGCTCCTTCCGTCTCCTCTCATAGGCTGCGCCCAGTTCTCGTTTGTGCGTGCCGTGGGCTCGCTGATGGAGACGTCGCGCCCGTAGACACTCCCGACGTATGGCTGCGATGTCTCCATTCCACCAATGAACCGGCGGTCGTCCTCGAGGGTTGCTCCTCCTGGACATGGAGACATCGCAAGCAGATCTTATAATACTCGAAAGGCCTCGGGCTCTGTCTTCTGCACTCCCGTCAACGCATGTGCCCTCGAGGTGGCTGAGGAAGGCTTCTCGGTTGAACGTGGCTGCTGCCCATCCCTTTCTTCCATCACTCGCAATTCTCCTTGGCGCACGGTTAATCAGCTGGAGCCGGTACACTATGGCATGGTGGTCGCTGCCCGTGTATCGATCGCTAATATGCCAGTTGAGACGACCGCCCATTAACCGGACGTCCACGAAGGTCAAGTCAACCACGGACGATCTATCTCCCCTGGCAAATGTCGGGTGGCCACCCGTATTAGCGACCTCCAGCCCCAGTGTCGCGAACGATTCCAGGAGAGCTCGTCCTCGGTGGTTCGTTCTCGTGCTACCCCACTCCGTGGCCCACGCGTTGAAGTCTCCACCGATGGCTATGGGTAGTCGGGACGATCTCGCATCAGCAACGAGTGCATCGAGTGCTGCCAGGAACTCTTCGATGGTCGCGCTGGGCGGGAAATAGCAACTGTAAATTCTTACCCCCGTTACCACCACCCAGGTGAACCCGGGTGAAGGAGTGGCAAGCCTGCGGGCAAGATGGAGTTTACCGCAGATCCATACGGCTGCTTTGCCCGTAGCATCCTTCACCCAGTTAGGTCCATCGAGGTCCCTGTATTGCTCGCTGACTAGCACAACGTCTATGTGCTCCTCTCGGACTAGTTGGGACAGCAAGTCTTGGGCGTCCGAACAGTGATTGAGGTTCAGTTGGAGTACCTTAGCCATTACTATTAGGAGCCTCGCTCTCGGACTCTACTCGCCCATTACCGCAGTCTGCAGCTTTGTGGCCCTCTTTGCCACACCGAAAGCACTCACGCGACCGGTCAGCTGGGCTCTTGCAGTCTCTCGCTATATGCCCAGTTTCGCGGCACCTATAGCACCGGGAGACTGCCTCGCGGAGTCGCACTCGGCACCTCACCCAGCCAACCGTGAGCCGTCCCGCTCGCAGAAGTTGTCTTGCGACCGCAGCCGGGAGGAGCACACCAGCTGTTTGGGTGCCGTCCCTCCAACTTCTCAGACGGATCTCCGGCGATCCGATAGTATCGGCCCCTGTCACTGCCTTGATCGCGTCAACCACTTCCTGCTGCGTGGTGACCTCGTCCAGATCCCTGATCTCCAGGACTTCCTTATGGGACAGCAGCTTGACCTCTGCAATCTCTCCAAGGACCGACGAGACCGCCGTTTGGAGCACTTGGGCAGCCTCTCCTTTCTTCCCCAGTTCAAAGAGCAGCTCCCCTGCTTTGGTTCGCCGGATGCTGGTGACTCGATCGCCCAGTCGCCGGAGGCTTGGGTCGGCCCGCACTTTCCTAAGCGCGTCGCCGTAAGCCCCGTCATCCGTTAGCTTTATCGCAATGGCCTCCGGACGGTGGGGCTTCGTCGACACCCCCAGTCTGCCCTTGCTGTTGGTTGGCGCTGCTTCCGTCGGAACCCTTGCCGGCGTTGCGCCTTTCTTTGGCTGCCTTCGTCTTACCACCTCGCTCCAAGTTCCGTCCGTCCTTGGCATCGCGGGTTTCTCCTGTGTTGCCGTTGTTTCCGGGTCAGCGGACAGCGGTCTCGGCTTTTTGTTTCCCCGTTCCCCGTTGGGTGGCGTGTCGCGCTTCCTCTTCGGCTTCTCCTTTCTGGGGGTTTTCTTCCCCTTTTGCGGGGTCTTCTCCAGTCTAGGCGACGTCTGGGTTGCCGTGTTACCCTTCGGTTTGGGACACCGTGTACTCGCCCCTTCCCGCATCTCTCTTTTCAGCCGTTGATAGGCCCTGTTGGCCTTAATCGCCATATCCTTCAGGGCCTTGTGGAGATTCTTCTTCTCGCGGATAAACTCCACGAGACCAGAAAAGTGCTCCTCGAATCGCTGAATGGCGGTGTCAGCTTGGCTCGGATACTCTCTCTCGTCTCTCGGCCTTTCACCGGGATTTTCTCCCTTGCGGTCGCTTGTTGACGGGGAGCGAGAGCGTACTTGCACAGTCCCGTTCTCCAGTCCCTGGGTCTCCCTTTCCTGCGCTATGTCCTCGTGAGTTTGGCTCCCCCCAAAATCCATGGAGCCGGCACCAACCACCGGGGCTTCCACCCGATTCGAATTGGTGGCGAGATTTGCCCCTAAGGGCTTGCTCGCTTGGGGTAAGTTTCGTTGGAACTCACTTGCCATATTTGGTTTTTGTTCGGGGTACCTTCCCCTAGGTTTTTTGTGGAGGTATCCTTCCTCCTCGCACCACATTTGGTCCGCGGGGGCTATTTTATTTCGCCCCAGTCCGCCAGTCACTCCGACAGGGTCGAAGCTTCCGGTGAGGACCTCCCCTATCCGCCACCTGGGGACGCGCTCCAGTCGGAGTTGGGTCTCTCCGCGGAGGAGAGATCCTGAAGGGACCTCACCCCCCTGGAGTGTGTGTGTGTGTGTGTGTGTGCGTGCGTGCGTGCGTGCGTGCGTGCGTGCGTGCGTGCGTGCGTGCGTGCGTGCGTGCGTGCGTGCGTGCGTGCGTGCGTGCGTGCGTGCGTGCGTGCGTGCGTGCGTGCGTGCGTGCGTGCGTGCGTGCGTGCGTGCGTGCGTGCGTGCGTGCGTGCGTGCGTGCGTGCGTGCGTGCGTGCGTGCGTGCGTGCGTGCGTGCGTGCGTGCGTGCGTGCGTGCGTGCGTGCGTGCGTGCGTGCGTGCGTGCGTGCGTGCGTGCGTGCGTGCGTGCGTGCGTGCGTGCGTGCGTGCGTGCGTGCGTGCGTGCGTGCGTGCGTGCGTGCGTGCGTGCGTGCGTGCGTGCGTGCGTGCGTGCGTGCGTGCGTGCGTGCGTGCGTGCGTGCGTGCGTGCGTGCGTGCGTGCGTGCGTGCGTGCGTGCGTGCGTGCGTGCGTGCGTGCGTGCGTGCGTGCGTGCGTGCGTGCGTGCGTGCGTGCGTGCGTGCGTGCGTGCGTGCGTGCGTGCGTGCGTGCGTGCGTGCGTGCGTGCGTGCGTGCGTGCGTGCGTGCGTGCGTGCGTGCGTGCGTGCGTGCGTGCGTGCGTGCGTGCGTGCGTGCGTGCGTGCGTGCGTGCGTGCGTGCGTGCGTGCGTGCGTGCGTGCGTGCGTGCGTGCGTGCGTGCGTGCGTGCGTGCGTGCGTGCGTGCGTGCGTGCGTGCGTGCGTGCGTGCGTGCGTGCGTGCGTGCGTGCGTGCGTGCGTGCGTGCGTGTGTGTGTGTGTGTGTGTGTGTGTGTGTGTGTGTGTGTGTGTGTGTGTGTCAGGCCTCCAAAATTCAACCGTCTATAACTCAAGAACGGTTTTATCAATCGGCTTGAAATTTGGCACGCACGTAGAGTAGTCGAGTGCCTCTGTTTGTTACAATTTATACATTAATTCAAACATTCGTTCAGATTTTATGAGATTTTGAAATTTTTGAAAAAAGTGTGTTCGCGCTCTAGCTTTCGCAAATTTTGAGTAATCGGGCTGAAATTTTCTACAGAAGTAGACTAACATCAAACAACTTTCGCTATTGAATTTGGTACGAATCGGTCGAGGGGTTCCGGTTTTGTGAAATTTTCGATTTTTCAAAAAATATCTATTTCACTCCAACTTTTACAATTTTCGAGATATTTGCCTGCAAATTTGTACATAAATAAGCTATTATAGACTCGTATTCCCTATTAAATTTGGCAAGAATCGGTCGAACCGTTTAAATTTTATGTCATTTTGAATTTTGCGAATTTCATGCATTTTTTTTTTTTTTTTTTTTTTTTTTGTAAGACGCATTTTTTTCGGATCAAATTTTCCTCTGCGAATAAAATACGTGTCAGATTCATGATCAGCGCGGAAAAATACATGGAATTACAGTCCCGGAGCGACAACTAACCAAAAAGTTTACCAGGCATTTTTATAGCCAAAATTGCAAAAATGAATGATTTTAGGTATTTGTAAACAACGATTTCTTTGCATTCCGATGGCATCGAGGGAAAACCCAGGTGCCTATCGTGATCTACAGCAAGACATACACAAGACGTTGGATATGACGGGATTAAAAAACTAGATAAAGAGGTATCACTAGGAATTCTGGAATAAAAATCGAAAGGGCAAAAAAAAATTCAGCAGCGCATACTTCCATGTATCTTTTCGCGCCAAACGCAGATTCGACAAAGTGAAACGTGACGATGTTATATTTTTTTACGTACTGAACCTGAATCGGTCAGCCGTTTTGCATAAAAGTCTAAGACGTTGACGTTGAAAAAAGTTGAAAATTGAAATTTTCATATCGCTTCCTCATAAAAGCTGAAAATTGAAATTTTCATATAGCTTCTTCATAAAAGTTGAAAATTGAAATTCGCCAAGCTTCCTCTATGAGGAAGCCAAAAATACAGACAATGCTTCCTCATAGAAGAAGCTTCGCGAATTTCAATTTTCAACTTTTATGAAGAAGCTATATGAAAATTTCAATTTTCAGCTTTTATGAGGAAGCGATATGAAAATTTCAATTTTCAACTTTTTTTTCAATTTTTTCAATTTTTTCAATTTTTTCAATTTTTTCAATTTTTTCAATTTTTTCAATTTTTTCAATTTTTTAAATTTTTTCAATTTTTTCAATTTTTTCAATTTTTTCAATTTTTTCAATTTTTTCAATTTTTTCAATTTTTTCAATTTTTTCAATTTTTTCAATTTTTTCAATTTTTTCAATTTTTTCAATTTTTTCAATTTTTTCAATTTTTTCAATTTTTTCAATTTTTTCAATTTTTTCAATTTTTTCAATTTTTTCAATTTTTTCAATTTTTTCAATTTTTTCAATTTTTTCAATTTTTTCAATTTTTTCAATTTTTTCAATTTTTTCAATTTTTTCAATTTTTTCAATTTTTTCAATTTTTTCAATTTTTTCAATTTTTTCAATTTTTTCAATTTTTTCATTTTTTTCAATTTTTTCAATTTTTTCAATTTTTTCAATTTTTTCAATTTTTTCAATTTTTTCAATTTTTTCAATTTTTTCAATTTTTTCAATTTTTTCAATTTTTTCAATTTTTTCAATTTTTTCAATTTTTTCAATTTTTTCAATTTTTTCAATTTTTTCAATTTTTTCAATTTTTTCAATTTTTTCAATTTTTTCAATTTTTTCAATTTTTTCAATTTTTTCAATTTTTTCAATTTTTTTTTTGCTTTTCCGAGGTTCACATACAAGAAAAATATGTAACAATCGAAAATATATTCGATTTTTTTGTTTCAGTCAAGAATTATGAGCTGCATCTTTTCCACCAATTGAAAACTACAGTGCAGTAAATCGGCCAATAACTATGCCGTAATTTTTTGTTTTGTGTAAAAAAATTATTTTCGTACAGTTCAAATATACACTAAGATACCTCTAAATTCACTGGGCTCACTTGTTTTTGCCCTCCTAAAAAAATGCCAGAAAAAACGTTTTTTAGGCCTTATAAAGCAGGACCCCCTCTTAATCGGTGAGATTTTTTTTTCAGAATTTTATGTGAAACATTTTTAGGCCAATCGCGTTAACTCGTGCCGACGAGCGGTGCGCGTACGCTGGCCCCTAGCTCGGCTGCCAGCTTCAGCCAGGGGGGAGGGGGTCCACTCCGCATTTTGCACACTTTCTCTGTTTTCAACCTTAGGATTATCTCCACAGTCGTGTACGCGGTGCTAGCAAGCAAATAGTAAACACCGATCGTTTACAGCGGCGCTTGACCGCTCCTTGTTTCTCGCTTTGTTTCTCTCGAAAGCCGTTGCATCGTAACTCCCGCGCCTTCAGACCGCGAATTGATTTGACTATATCGACTGTTCTAAAGGACTTCACGAACAAAATAAAAAATGAAATAATATTTTTTTATTAATAATTTATTTAATAAATAAACAAAGCTTTTATTGAAGAAAATGTGATGTCAGGACGATGCGGGTATAAATGAATTGTCGTTGGATATATATATATACTTAGTTTATTTGAATCGCAGCGGTTAATTAGGAGAGTTTCGGGAGAGTGTACCGTTTGACTGCTCGAGCTGGACTGATGATCGGAGGTGCGAGGCTGAGGGCCTCGGACCCCGTAATAAAGCCGCGACGGACTGTCGCGACGCTCGCGATAAGGGCCTTCTCACGGCTCTAAGCCGCGAGGTCGGATGCAGATAACCTGCAGGGCCTCTCTGAATTAAGATGCGGCGGAAAATAATAGCGCTCGCGATAAATAATAATTTCGAAGAGGCTGGGGCCGTTACACTCCCCCTCCAGAGAAAACGATGCCCCCGCATCGGATATTAAAACAAATTTACAGTTGGTAATTTTTTGTTAAGTGTGATTTTATATAAATGAAACGTTTTGGGGGGTTTTGTTTTTTAAATATTTTCATTTTTTGTGTAGATGTGTTATGTTTTGTGTTTTTTTTTGTTTTTTATTTTGTTGGTTGTTCGTTGTATTATCATTTCGTTGGTTGTTAGTTGTGGTTGTTGATTGTTGATTGTTGATTGTTGTCCGAATTGATTTTATTTTAATCATTTTCCTTGGTTTTATATTGGTTCCGGTACACTCTCGTTGTTTTTGGTATACATATATGGTGGTGGATATTGGTATCTGTAACATTCTAAGAAAAACTGTTATTTGTTCGTGTTAGTGGGATTGGTTTGGTTAAGTTGGATAGGATTAAATTTGGTGTTAAAATAATTGTGAAATAGAAAATTTTTTGTCCTGTTTTGTTCGTTGATGAGGTTTAGTTATTGTTTTCCTTTTTTGCCATGTATTTATATCCTTTTTGTTGTTCTAATATTTGTGCTTTCCTTGGTGGTCTATTGTTTGTTGGTATTCGTTTTGTCCTTTGTTTTATCATCTTTTGGGGTAAACTTTTTGTTCTATAAATTTCTTGGACGTATTTGATACTGTATTGCCTGCAACATTCTAATGTCTGATTAGTGGTAGTTAGTGGGTTGGATGTATTATTAGGAAATGGAAGTTTTGACTCTGGAAATAGGTTAAATTATTAACACATATATATTAATAATGACGCATAGTATAAATATATTGGCCAAAAAGTAGACAATGAATTAGTTGAGAAAGAGAAATTAAAAAAAATGAAATGTTATTGTTCCCATAGGAGTTATTGAGTGCATATAAAAGGTTACTCTTTTTTTTGCATCATTGTACGCGTCGCAGTGCATATCTCAGCGTAGAGACATTGTATTTAAACATCCGTTTTTTTTTGTTAGGTTGTAATTGTCTCAATATTTGTGCTTCTTCCTTTTTTTAACTTCCGTTTTTCTCATTTTACGGTGTACAAAGTAAATTTTTATAGTTGAATGTTTGATGTTTGCTCGATTATATCGGAGTAAATGTAGCTTAAATGTATAAGTAAATACGTATATGGGTTTTGTTTGTATTTGTTTGTGTGAAGTATAGTCCTATTACTGTGGTTTATCATATTGTCTGGTAGTTCAAGGGGAAAAAAGAATTTGCAATTTGTTTCGTTCTATTAAGTATCTGAGTGGCCTGGTGTTTGTCTACATTCTGTCTTTTTCTGGGTATCCGTTTTATTTATTTTTTTAAAAATATTTTTAATGTGTTAAGAGTGATAATTGTCTGTATAGATAATAGATAATTGTCTGTACGTGCAGGAGTTAATTTACCCTATGTCTGATCTTAACTTAAATGTTAATGAATATTTTCCTAATATTTCCTAATATTTTAATGATATTTTGCTATTTTTATGATTATTTTTTGTGTGTGTCGATGATCGGGATGTTCATTTAAGTCAATAATGCGTATTATGCGCTTCCAGGCGATATTCCGTGATTTGATGTTAGTTTCTATAGAAGGTTACTGATAGTTTCTGGTAGCACTTTGTTGTGCGGTATTAGTATCATTGGCTGATAATTGTTAGCTTTCGATCCGGTGATATTTATGTTTTCGGGCATTGATGGTGATCTAAAGTTCGGTTGCACTGGTGTTTCTCCAGGATGTTGCTCGGAATTATTTAGTCGTTTAGCGTTTATCGATGGTAGCCTGATTTTGCAATGCACGAGCGTTGGTGCGTCCATTTTGGATTTCGTTGCACATTCAACACAGCTGAAAGGTGATGGTAAATTTCCGAGTTCTGAGTCGTTTCTGGAAATCGGTGGTGATCGGAAGTTCAGTGGTACTTCCTGTGGTATGCTGTTTTCATTTTTCTCCGATGCGCTTGTTTCTCGATGCCAAGGTGGAACGAATTCTCGTAAATCAAATGCTATTGGTGGTGATAGCGTTTCGTTTGTTGTATCGCTATTTACTGATTGATTTTCAAGTTTCGCATCGTCCTTATGTTCTTGTGACATTTCGGGATTCAGTTGTATTGATGGTTGTACTGAATCTTCCGAATTTGATATTTTTTCGTCGCGAGTTGGCAGTGAGTTGTCAAGTTGTACTGATATTCGTACTGTTTTCGGAGGGCTATCCTTTCCCTGTGTAGTTATTGGAGGAGATCTGAAGGTTGGTTTTACGGGTGGTTTACCACTATTTTCGTCACCAGACGATTCTCCGATGTTCGTCGGTAACGTTTTGAATCCTCGTTTGTTGGAATTTACGTTTTCGGATTCTGTGTCGTTTTCCGTTTCATTTTCCTGTTTTTTCGCCATATAGTTGTCGTGCTTTCGAGTTTCTATGCATTTGTCATCGATATCTTCGATGACGGTACCATCAGCTTCACCGTATAAGTTGCCGGGATTTCCACCTAGGTTGCTTTCCACTCTGTTTCCGTCGTTGCATTCGCTTTTGTCACCGTATAAGTAGCCGGCTTTCCCGTCAGGGCTGACTTTTTCACGAATCTCGCTTTTGTTTAGCTGCGATAAGCTTTCTGTTTTATTTGGACTTATTGGGCTCTTTTCTTTTTGTTGCCTCGTTGGGCTTTATTCTTTTTGTTGCCTCGTTGGGCTTTTTCCGATTTGTTGCCTCGTTGGGCTTTTTTTGGATTTGTTGCCTCGTTGGGTTTTTTTCGTAGTCCTCTTCATCTTCTGTTGTGCTATCTTCTATATCCGTATATTTATATTTTATTTCTGTATCATCTCGTTTCCTGATTTGTTTGCGTGGTTCGTTTATTTCTCTACCTTCGTCTTCAGATGAGTCCATTAGACATTTTTGAATCGATTTCCGTTGTAGTTTGATTCTGCGTATTCCTTTTAATTTTTGCCTGGTCGGTTTCCGTGTTGGTATTTTTATGAGTTCAGCTTCGTTTTCTGATGTTTCAGTTTGCGGTGTTTCGTCGTCAATGGATAAATCAATTTTTATCGGTACACTCTCCGTTATTTGTTTTGATTCTGTCTTTTTCGGTAATTGGTTTGTTTCTTCTTGTGATTGCTTTGTCTGTTTAAGGAGAACTTGTTCAGTTTTTTGGACACTTACGTCGTACACTGTTGAGACTTGATTACTGTTGCGAAGTCTCGTGGAGCACTTTGCTTCTTTTTGTTTAAGTAGGCGTTGAAAAATCTGTTCGATCTGTGCTATATCGAGGCTCGACTGTTGATCGGATATTTCGCGATTACGCGAATCGCTGAGCCTGCTATCTCGTGATTTGTTTCGATAGTTTCGGTCACGTGAACTGTCTCGATAATTTCGGTCGCGTGAACTATCTCGATAGTTTCGATTGTACGAGTTGTCACGATATTTTCGGTCGTTTTGATAATTGCGATCTCGCAAATCGTCGTGTCGCGAGTCGTTCTGATTGTCACGTGGATTGTTATAATTATCGCGCGAGTTGTTGCGGGAATTGTTGTGATTGTCACGCGAATTGTTGTAATTGTCACGCGAATTATTTGGTAGTTATCTCGTGAGTGACTTTGATATTGACGACCGTTAGCGCGAGTGTTCGTGTTTTCGCGTAGTTGTTGTATGGAATAACAGTCCAATGTCGAATGTGTAGGGTTTTCCCGATGTACTTCGCAGAATTTAAGTCCGTTACTGTTGGTAGCCTGAGTGAATCGAAATTTGGCTGTTTCCGAAACTTTTATCCCTGGTTTCCGATTGGTCGCGTTTCGATGTTTGGTACATAGTTTGTCTGCGGACTAGTCCGTTTTCGATGTTTAATGCCTCGTCAATTGCATTGTCGAGGGTTGGAAACTTTTTTAACAAGAGCAAATTTGCAACTTGGTCACAAAGTCCACGGATAAAGGATTTAATTACTGTTTGGTTTACTTCTTGCAATCTGTTTTTCAGGTACTGTTGTTGTTCTTGATCTGTGTATAGTTCTTTGAGGTGCTCTTCGATTCTTTTGATGATTTTTCGTGTACGCATTGCGTAGTCCCTAACAGATTCGTTGTAATTTTGTCCCTTAGACGTCAATTCTAATTCTAAATCGGATAATTCTACTGGTTTTTCGAAGGCATTTCTGAGATCTCTCAGGAGCGCTTCGAGTGTAAGATGCGTTTTCGAATCTGCTATATCTGCAGCCGATCCAAATAGTTTTAGAGAAATTATGTTTAAAAATCGCAGTTGGTCAATTTCGGAACCCATCTCTGCTACCTTTCTACAAGTGCGTAGAAAGTCGTGAATTGGTATATTTTCACCATCGAACGATGGTATTGCGCTGCAAACATCGCGAAACGCAATATTATTGGTTGCCATAACTGATGATTATGTAAATGTTTGATAAATTTTCAAAAATGTGTAAAAATTGTAAAATATAAAGACTATTTCTATTGTAAATGCTGAAGAGTTTTATCTAACATGTGAAAAAAAATTAATTGAAATCGAAACGGTAATTGTTTAATATTCGCAAAAGTTGATAATGCGCAAAACGGAAAATAAATTCGAAGTTATATAAAACAAATTTTAATTGAATGAAAATAAGGTTTTATTAACATTGAGAAAAAGGTTTAAAAAATGTATTAATTTGGATAAAGTGTGTTAAATTTTGTTCGCAAATATTGTTATTTTTTTGTTTTTGTTTCTGTTTTTTTTTATGTAATTTTATATATTAAGATTTTTTTTATTACTTTTTTTTACTGATATCTATCAATTTTGTATTAATTTTTTATTCGCTGCCATGTGTCGCACGTTTATTTTATGTGGAAGTGAAAAGAAAGGCAAAAAGAGAATTGACGTATTCGAGAAAAAGGGGACTTTTTATATATATTTTTTAAAAATCCTTATGCTAAAATATATGATCGAATATGTGAAAAAAAGACTGGATTGAATTCGAAACTGACATTATTTAATATTCACACCAAAAAAAAAGAATACTTTGGTAAAGGGCAAAATGAAAATAAAATTCGAAGTTATACAAGACAAAATGTAGTTAAATGAAGAGAAAAAAAAAATGTTGTTAATGCTCAAAAAGGTTTGAAAATGTATTGTTATTTGTAAATATTGTTTAAAAATATTTGTAATGCTCTAGTCGAAGTTTTATTCAAAATTGTCTTTTTTTAAATTACTTTATTTTTATTTTTTTTTTAATTCGCATCCA
>CAKJTD010000068.1:0-35000 GCA_917499995.1 Ichneumon xanthorius | reverse complement strand
TGTGCGTGTGCGTGTGCGTGTGCGTGTGCGTGTGCGTGTGCGTGTGCGTGTGCGTGTGCGTGTGCGTGTGCGTGTGCGTGTGCGTGTGCGTGTGCGTGTGCGTGTGCGTGTGCGTGTGCGTGTGCGTGTGCGTGTGCGTGTGCGTGTGCGTGTGCGTGTGCGTGTGCGTGTGCGTGTGCGTGTGCGTGTGCGTGTGCGTGTGCGTGTGCGTGTGCGTGTGCGTGTGCGTGTGCGTGTGCGTGTGCGTGTGCGTGTGCGTGTGCGTGTGCGTGTGCGTGTGCGTGTGCGTGTGCGTGTGCGTGTGCGTGTGCGTGTGCGTGTGCGTGTGCGTGTGCGTGTGCGTGTGCGTGTGCGTGTGCGTGTGCGTGTGCGTGTGCGTGTGCGTGTGCGTGTGCGTGTGCGTGTGCGTGTGCGTGTGCGTGTGCGTGTGCGTGTGCGTGTGCGTGTGCGTGTGCGTGTGCGTGTGCGTGTGCGTGTGCGTGTGCGTGTGCGTGTGCGTGTGCGTGTGCGTGTGCGTGTGCGTGTGCGTGTGCGTGTGCGTGTGCGTGTGCGTGTGCGTGTGCGTGTGCGTGTGCGTGTGCGTGTGCGTGTGCGTGTGCGTGTGCGTGTGCGTGTGCGTGTGCGTGTGCGTGTGCGTGTGCGTGTGCGTGTGCGTGTGCGTGTGCGTGTGCGTGTGCGTGTGCGTGTGCGTGTGCGTGTGCGTGTGCGTGTGCGTGTGCGTGTGCGTGTGCGTGTGCGTGTGCGTGTGCGTGTGCGTGTGCGTGTGCGTGTGCGTGTGCGTGTGCGTGTGCGTGTGCGTGTGCGTGTGCGTGTGCGTGTGCGTGTGCGTGTGCGTGTGCGTGTGCGTGTGCGTGTGCGTGTGCGTGTGCGTGTGCGTGTGCGTGTGCGTGTGCGTGTGCGTGTGCGTGTGCGTGTGCGTGTGCGTGTGCGTGTGCGTGTGCGTGTGCGTGTGCGTGTGCGTGTGCGTGTGCGTGTGCGTGTGCGTGTGCGTGTGCGTGTGCGTGTGCGTGTGCGTGTGCGTGTGCGTGTGCGTGTGCGTGTGCGTGTGCGTGTGCGTGTGCGTGTGCGTGTGCGTGTGCGTGTGCGTGTGCGTGTGCGTGTGCGTGTGCGTGTGCGTGTGCGTGTGCGTGTGCGTGTGCGTGTGCGTGTGCGTGTGCGTGTGCGTGTGCGTGTGCGTGTGCGTGTGCGTGTGCGTGTGCGTGTGCGTGTGCGTGTGCGTGTGCGTGTGCGTGTGCGTGTGCGTGTGCGTGTGCGTGTGCGTGTGCGTGTGCGTGTGCGTGTGCGTGTGCGTGTGCGTGTGCGTGTGCGTGTGCGTGTGCGTGTGCGTGTGCGTGTGCGTGTGCGTGTGCGTGTGCGTGTGCGTGTGCGTGTGCGTGTGCGTGTGCGTGTGCGTGTGCGTGTGCGTGTGCGTGTGCGTGTGCGTGTGCGTGTGCGTGTGCGTGGGGTGTGCGTGTGCGTGTGCGTGTGCGTGTGCGTGTGCGTGTGCGTGTGCGTGTGCGTGTGCGTGTGCGTGTGCGTGTGCGTGTGCGTGTGCGTGGGTGCGTGTGCGTGTGCGTGTGCGTGTGCGTGTGCGTGTGCGTGTGCGTGTGCGTGGGTGCGTGTGCGTGGTGTGCGTGTGCGTGTGCGTGTGCGTGTGCGTGTGCGTGTGCGTGTGCGTGTGCGTGTGCGTGTGCGTGTGCGTGTGCGTGTGCGTGTGCGTGTGCGTGTGCGTGTGCGTGTGCGTGTGCGTGTGCGTGTGCGTGTGCGTGTGCGTGTGCGTGTGCGTGTGCGTGTGAGTGTGCGTGTGCGTGTGCGTGTGCGTGTGCGTGTGCGTGTGCGTGTGCGTGTGCGTGTGCGTGTGCGTGTGCGTGTGCGTGTGCGTGTGCGTGTGCGTGTGCGTGTGCGTGTGCGTGTGCGTGTGCGTGTGCGTGTGCGTGTGCGTGTGCGTGTGCGTGTGCGTGTGCGTGTGCGTGTGCGTGTGCGTGTGCGTGTGCGTGTGCGTGTGCGTGTGCGTGTGCGTGTGCGTGTGCGTGTGCGTGTGCGTGTGCGTGTGCGTGTGCGTGTGCGTGTGCGTGTGCGTGTGCGTGTGCGTGTGCGTGTGCGTGTGCGTGTGCGTGTGCGTGTGCGTGTGCGTGTGCGTGTGCGTGTGCGTGTGCGTGTGCGTGTGCGTGTGCGTGTGCGTGTGCGTGTGCGTGTGCGTGTGCGTGTGCGTGTGCGTGTGCGTGTGCGTGTGCGTGTGCGTGTGCGTGTGCGTGTGCGTGTGCGTGTGCGTGTGCGTGTGCGTGTGCGTGTGCGTGTGCGTGTGCGTGTGCGTGTGCGTGTGCGTGTGCGTGTGCGTGTGCGTGTGCGTGTGCGTGTGCGTGTGCGTGTGCGTGTGCGTGTGCGTGTGCGTGTGCGTGTGCGTGTGCGTGTGCGTGTGCGTGTGCGTGTGCGTGTGCGTGTGCGTGTGCGTGTGCGTGTGCGTGTGCGTGTGCGTGTGCGTGTGCGTGTGCGTGTGCGTGTGCGTGTGCGTGTGCGTGTGCGTGTGCGTGTGCGTGTGCGTGTGCGTGTGCGTGTGCGTGTGCGTGTGCGTGTGCGTGTGCGTGTGCGTGTGCGTGTGCGTGTGCGTGTGCGTGTGCGTGTGCGTGTGCGTGTGCGTGTGCGTGTGCGTGTGCGTGTGCGTGTGCGTGTGCGTGTGCGTGTGCGTGTGCGTGTGCGTGTGCGTGTGCGTGTGCGTGTGCGTGTGCGTGTGCGTGTGCGTGTGCGTGTGCGTGTGCGTGTGCGTGTGCGTGTGCGTGTGCGTGTGCGTGTGCGTGTGCGTGTGCGTGTGCGTGTGCGTGTGCGTGTGCGTGTGCGTGTGCGTGTGCGTGTGCGTGTGCGTGTGCGTGTGCGTGTGCGTGTGCGTGTGCGTGTGCGTGTGCGTGTGCGTGTGCGTGTGCGTGTGCGTGTGCGTGTGCGTGTGCGTGTGCGTGTGCGTGTGCGTGTGCGTGTGCGTGTGCGTGTGCGTGTGCGTGTGCGTGTGCGTGTGCGTGTGCGTGTGCGTGTGCGTGTGCGTGTGCGTGTGCGTGTGCGTGTGCGTGTGCGTGTGCGTGCGCGTGTGCGTGTGCGTGTGCGTGTGTGTGTGTGTGTGTGTGTGTGTGTGTGTGTGTGTGTGTGTGTGTGTGTGTGTGTGTATGTTTATCCACTGTAACAAATGAACGGCTGAACCGATTTGGCTCCGATTCCGTGTAGTCATCATACATTAGTCACAGATGGTCCACTAAGATTTGCAGCTTAATCGCTTCAGCCGTTCCCAAACGGTAGGGACAAGAATGCTGAAGAATTTTTTTTTTTTTTTGCTTATCTTTATCCATTTTGTCAACCAAACGACTTAAACAAAGGTTTTTTAAAAATTTTACATACACACCATATACAATTCTTAAACAGCATATGAAATATTGCGATCGGTAAAACCAGAAATTCATTTTTTTAAAATTATTATTATTTTTTTATGACGCTGACCCTGGACGATCAAACAAAAATTCTTACACTAAACAAAATATCCACTTTATACCGTAAAGCGGATATTATAACATTTTCCTTTATACAGTCGATGATCAACAGCCGCGCAAATAAATAACAATTTTTTTTTTTAATTTATTATTCTGATAAGAAACCGAATTCATAGAATTGATTTGTAAATCACACTCGTGGAGGTCAGTACAAATATTAGAATAGATGTCATAAATTATAACCGAGCGCAAAGCTTAACTTGTATCGTGCGTCTTTTTATCCCCCAATTAACATCAAAAAGCCGTATCATGCGTACGTTGTATACAGACAACACGCCTTTCTAATGTTGGTCACAATATAGTGTGATGTTATTATTTTCCCCCGTGGGGAGGGAAAAAATCACTTGTAAATTTCAAAACTAAAAATGGGACTAAAATCGTGCAACGGGGTGGGGTGGGGTCAAGCAAAATAATGGTACTCGTCGGGGACAATAATAACAGTCGTTTAATAATAATCGAAAAGGAAAAGTCAAACAGTAGAAAATGAGAAAAAGCAAAAATCAGAAATAAAAATAAGTTACAAAATATCAATAATGGTCAGTCGGTAATGAAATACAAAAAAACGGTAAATAACAAAGGTTGGGAATAACAGTCGCTTCAACGCCGGTACGGGTACGTTGAAGAAATAAAAACAAAAGAAAATAACAGTCGCTTCAACGCCGTTACGGGTACGTTGAAGAGAGAGAAAACCAAAAATGAAAATAATACTGGGGAGAGATTACCAATAATATGAGACTAGCGATAATGACTTGGAGGGCGAAGCAATAATAACAAGGTCGCGGGAAGGTTAAATAATAATAATAATAATAAATCGGGGGTTAAATAATACTAAAAAGAACGGTAAGGGACAAACTGAATATAATCGCAAAAGGGGGGGGCCGGATCACAAATACTTAATTCTGAACAATAATGTCGGGGAAAAACAAACATGCAATTGGTTCAAATTATTCAAGAAACAATACTAAAGGAGGACACAAAAGGGGAAAATATTCGGAATGAATTTGGCGGAGTTATGGGGATTTTAAGGGGGACTAACGGGAGAGCTGGTCAGACAAATGTTGCACGAAAATCGAATAATGCACTAAATACGAACTCGGATGGGCGCCAGCTACTTTCACGGTGTAGCACCGTAAGAGATCGTGCAAACGGCACGGATCTTTTCTCAAAAAAAACTTTACTCGAAACTGAAACTCAAAACTTGAAAAATATCTCTGTCGCAATGGACAGTCCAGCTAGCTCGGGAGAGGGGAGAGGGCTCAGGGGGAGGGTACACGAATCGACGGCTTCTTACAATATTACCTCGGTCCTAATCACTTACACAAAAAATGTCGCAAAATCTTAATGGGATCGATGGGAAATAAAACTGTTTCACTAATAGCTAATTTAACGCCGCTCACCACGCACGCGATTCCTCTTTGCTCGTGTGCAAAAATGTCGAACACGTGTCGACCACGAGGCAAAGTCGATTACTAATAATCTTTACAAAAATACGGGGTATTCGGGGAAGGAAAACGGGTCAAACGGGTTGGGAAAAATGCGGGCAAAAACTTACGAACAATTTCGGGGCTCACTCAATCAACACACTTGGATCTCGGTTACAAACTTTTCTCGAATCAGTGGACAGCCTCAGTCGTTATATAATTTCGCATGTCGGTCCAAATCGCGTCCCTGGGCTATCTCTGATTCGTCTTAAGGGTTGGTTATTCTCTCCGCAACGGAGTCGGGGTTCCACAGTGTACAGCCGAGTCGTCTTATAAATTCGTAACTAATTGTACACTCGCTCTCGACTGTCACTCTTTACAATATTCTTCTATAACTTAAAATTACTGACTCCCGGTCTCACACACACGTCCACACGTCACGCGCTCGGCTTGGAGAGTAAGGGACATGGCGGGGTCTTCTTCTTCGTCGACGTTGGCGCTGGTGATGGGGTAACGAGAGCACCTGTGCGTCAGCGTCGGTCGGTAATCGGAGTCATGGACGGGCGGCGAGAGGTGGCAACAGGGGCCCCGCTGGATCGTCGATCGATGCCGTGCGTCGGCGATCCCAGCGGGCGGCAGGCGGGCGGGCAGCGGCGGCTTTTCGGCGGGCTTTTCGACGGGCTTTTCGGGCGGACTTTTTGGACGGTCTTGTTGGCGGCTTTTTCTCCTCGTCCACGATCCTCCTACCTTCCTCGGCGTCAGCACGTCGGCTCTCGTTCCTTTGCTGTTCCCTGCTGATCGTGGGCCGTCGAGGGAGGGGGGGGGGATGTCGATATTGCTCTTGAGTCGCGCACATTCATACAGGGGGTAACGGGAGGGAAAAAATGGGAATTTACATGCTAACTTACACAAAATAAGTAGGAGAAAAAAGCGTAAAAATTTGCGGGTTTAACGTTGGGTGAGCGGCGGACTCGAGCCGAGTTTAGGGAAGGACTTGTGACGTACCACGTCACAATAGAAACGAAGCGCATAGCGCAACGGGCAATTATTACAATGGAGCGCGACAACAGATGGTCGTGCCTATTGCGAAAAAGCGAAGCTTTTTTGCCATTTTCTTTAGTTTCCAAGATTGTGCATCGGACATCCGTATCAAACTTTAAAACTTGCCGAGGAATCACAATATCCTTCGCCGTCTTAATTCATTATATAGTTAACATATAGTTCAACAAATTTAAAATTATTTAGACATCTGTAAATAAGTTTTGCCAATAAAATCTTTTAAACTTTTATCTGCTTTTTCGCGAAAATGATTACACGAAATTTGTGAATAAGAATTCAGAGCGGAAACGCGAGGTGTGCATAAAATTTCGTAGTGCGTAGCGTAACGTATGAATACCATTTCAGAGCACGTAATACGATGTGTCAATAATTTTACGAAAAGTACAGTGCGATGTGTACACGCTGCGAGTGCCTTCAAAAATGTCACTGCGGGATATCTTCACGAAGTATGAGCGACAAAACTTCAAAATGAAGTTTGAACCACAAAACCTCAAAAGACGAGCCCCGAAGGGGCTCCAAGCCCCGCAGGGGCTTGTTTTTTCACTGTTTCACTTTTTTTTATTTCTGTGCGAGCGCATCTCGAGCACAGCTGTTGGTTCCAGGTCGTGTGAGCTGTGGCTCGAACACGATTAGTGAAATGAGGTTTTTTTTTGTGTGTTGTTCACTGTGTTTTTTTTCTCACTGAGTGTCACTTTTGTTGTTTTTTTTTTTTGCTTTTTCGTGTTTTTTTTGCATGTGCACTGTTTCGCTGGTCGTTGCACTGTATATATATTTTTTTTCACTTCCGGTTTTTGGGTGCGAGCACGGCTCGACCACTAACGTTCGATCGATTTCTTTTCTTTTTTTTTTTTTTTTGAAAATTCAAAATTATTGTTTTTTTTTTTTAAAGTTGAGAAATTTTTGTTGTGTGGCTGTGTTTGTTTAGTCCGCCACTTCTGACACCATGTGATGTCAGGACGATGCGGGTATAAATGAATTGTCGTTGGATATATATATATACTTAGTTTATTTGAATCGCAGCGGTTAATTAGGAGAGTTTCGGGAGAGTGTACCGTTTGACTGCTCGAGCTGGACTGATGATCGGAGGTGCGAGGCTGAGGGCCGCGGACCCCGTAACAAAGCCGCGACGGACTGTTGCGACGCTCGCGATAAGGGCCTCCTCACGGCTCTAAGCCCCGAGGCCGGATGCAGATAACCTGCAGGGCTTCTCTGAATTAAGATGCGGCGGAAAATAATAGCGCTCGCGATAAATAATAATTTCGAAGAGGCTGGGGCCGTTACAAAAAAAATGCAAAAAATGTTAGCAAAATAATAGCCAAATGAAATGAACTCTGTCTTTTATAGCACTAGAAGGGCAAGGTGATTTTTTCTTACTGACCAACAAAAAAGTTTTTTGTCTGAAATAGCGCCCTCCCTTTCACCCAAGTCAACAAACAAGCATTGTTACGCGTGTTTGTTTGCTTGGGTGAAAGGGAAGGCGCTATTTCATTCGAAGAACGTATTTTTTTAATCAGTAAAAAAAATCATCTTGCACTTCTAGTGCTATGAAAGAAAGAGTTTATTTCATTTGGCTATTATTTTGCTAACATTTTTTGCATTTTTTTCTTAAATAAAAGCTTTGTTTATTTATGAAATAAATTAATAATAACAAAATATTATTTCTTTTTTTATTTTGTTCGTGAAGTCCTTTAGAACAATCGATATAGTAAATCAATTCGTGATCTGAAGGCTCGGGAGTTACGATGCAACGGCTTCCGAGAGAAACAAGCGAGAGAGAAGTAGCGGTCAAACGCCGCTGTAAACCATCGGTGTTTACTATTTGCTTGCTAGCACCGCATACACGACCGTGGAGATAATCCTTCGATACAACAAAAAACAACAACAAACAACATTAAAACAAAGCGTGCTTCTTGAAATCGGACGAGCATCGTATAAAAAATGCTAGCACAAACGTAGTTAGGGGGATTTTATTCGGGTAGTACTGCATGAAATTTGAAATTGAAATGAAATGAAAAAATAAATATAACCAATTATTGTGGCAATATTAACGAAGATATTAACGCTGGCTATAAATTAGAAATGATTTCGATCAGTGTTAAAATCAATTAAATCAATGTAAAAAAAATGAATTTCATTGAGCATTGCACATTGCTCTTGGTAAATATGGTCAAGGTGATTGCCAAAAAAAACCGCAGTAAAATTACCTTTCAAAAAGGACAAAAGACACACAAGTTTTTATCCCACAAAACAAAGATCAGCTTGTGTAAAAATATATCTAACGCTTTTCTTCTTCGTCTTAAATCCCGCCCTTCATGACGTTGTGATATTGTTTTTCACCGGTTATTTTGAGAATTATACGATAACTAAAAAATAATTGCATTGTCTTACATGGTTCGTCCATCGCGGGATGTTCCACTTTTTTGAAATATTCGACCGTCTTTAATTCGATCTGCCAGCGGCAATCAATTTTGCGGTCTTCGTCTCTGAGGCATGTTGAAACTTGTCAATAGTTGCATGTAGGTTAAACAAAACTCGAACGAAAAAAAAACACACGGGTATAAAATACAGTACTAAATATAGTAACTCGAAAAAAGAAACACATGGACACACGAAAACACGAAAACACACGTAAACAAAATATAACACTAAAAAAAAACTCAAGCGAAAAAGCACACACGATATAAAAAGTAATACTGACATAAAAAACGATGCAATGAAATAGATTAAATAACTAAGAAAAAAGATTTATAAATACACGAATGGAAAATTATAAGAAAAATGAAAGTAACGCAGAAAAAATGATAGATAAGAGACAATAGAACAAGGTAATAATGGTTACAACGTCTGCTACACTCATAACTGCGAACTTCTATCCTGCAAGGGCCTAAGCATGGTGATACGAAGAGCAGAAGAGGGGGTACGCAGGGCGCTGCTTGTCGAACGGCGCGAACGAGACGGCCGCACTTAGCGTATGCAAGTTGCGTATGTAAGTAGCGTATGCAAAACCCCGGCGAAATACAAAATATTGTATCTCGTCAATACGATTTTCAATATTTAGTTCGTCTCCGATACAATATTCTAAATGTTCTATCTCCCTGCAACGATTTTATAAATGTTGCATCTTAAAAAATAAATCTATACAGCAAAATTCAAGAAGCATCAAATAAATAGAAATTATTTTGAAAAACACCCGCCTGTAGAAAGAATTACATTAAATTTTTCTCTATAAAAAGAATAAAAACAGACATTTGTTTATCATTTTAATAACAGTAGGGAGACGTCTCCTGTCAGCCTCCTTAATCGTATGCATATATTAAGTAATAAGGTTGATTTAATTGTTTCTTCGGGAGACGTTTCCCGGCTGTTATTAAAATGATAAACAAACGGTTATTATTATTTTTTTAAGGCGAAATTTGTAATTCTTTTTACAGCCGGGAGTTTTTTATTTTTCATTTTTTACTGCACTTCTTTGATCAATTTGAGTGATACAGGTCCTCCGACACTTTTTCGCATAGACAGAATGTTCATCAGTATCGATAATCGAATTGCGTCACATACCTAGCGGTATGAGTATATTGACGAAAAGGGTTGCACCTAGCCAGAAGTACCAGAGAATATTTTTTTCTCTAAAATATGTCACAACAAGAATAATAATTGTTTAGCAAAAAAAATTAAACTGTGATGGATTCCCTCCCCAAGGCTCCCTGACGTAGATAGTTATACCTCACTAAGTCCGTTCGGCCCGTGGAGGTTTTGTGACTCTATATAGGTAAATCTTTCGTCTAGTACATTTAGATGTGTGCCATTTTCCGAATACTATATGACATGCAAAGATTTATACACGATGACGATTTGTTATTTCGGATTTCATATGAAGATTTTTACCGTATGTACATAAAAATTAATAAAATTTTGTAAAAAAAAATAAGATCTTTCATGTGAAACTCGCGCTAAATACATTTATAAGTACAAGTTCTTTCTTTCCGACCGCTTCTAAAAAAAATGCATGGAATATTAGTAAATAGTCGGTAAGTTCATTATTAACGGTTAAAACATGTATATATACAGGGTGATTCAGAATGTTGTCGACATAGTTTGTCCGCGGGTAGTGGGTAACGAGCTGAGCAAAGTTACAAAGCCGTTTTTTTTAATTCGCAAAAGTTAGTTAGAAATAATTATTATAAATTTGAATGCACGGGCCAATCAGAACGGACGATCTTGCCGCGCTGGGCTGCTCGAAATGACCGTGCGGAGGTCTGGCAACGTTGTAGATTGGGGCGCAACATCTGTTATCTGACAGATTCTGCGATCACGGCGGTCAACCCGCGCTGCTCCAGTATTGCCGAGAGTCAGGTTAGGAGTGACAGAAATGTCCAGCGTACCGATAATGCAAATACGTCGCGTAAATCACGCGATTTAATTTTTTTTCTTTAATTTTCATTTATTTTTTTGCATATCGGTTTTCATAATTTTCAACAATAATAACAATATTGAATTAAACAAGTCGGAGAGTCGTCGGTGCGATAAAAAAATCCCCCTGCAGGTGACGTATCGAGTTGGACAACTTGAAAACGAACTTGGGTAACGACCTACGAATGATAAACGCCGATGTACCGTCGGTTAGATATGATGATACGATGTACCGTCGTTTAGATAGATGTCCCGTTTCGGACAACCAGTCGTCCGAAACGGGACCAGACCGCTGGGCAGACAAGAACGGGTCCACTCTTTCCACTTTAAAATCGACGTTACAGCCGACGACAAAATACCGTCGAAATTGTCCTTTCACGAAAAGGATCTGACGTTTGATCGTAAGGTGCGGAACAGTTACGAGATTCCAGAGTTGAGCAAAGTACCAAAAAACACTTCTAGTACAGAGTGCAGGGTGTCACAAGTACTTGAAGCATTTTTCAAGTACTGTTTCCAAGTACATCGAGAATATGCGCAAAATTGTACTTTTGAAGAAGACTTCATCGATGCGTCGTGTAATCCGGTGTTCAGCAGTCATTGTTTATACGACCTTGTTTATTGGACCGTTCTTGGCGCTCAGTTGCATGCCGTAGTCACGACTTTTTTTTAAATTAAATTTCACGGGACGAACCCTTTTACAATATTATATAGTGGTGAGTGTGGTTACAATTTATGCAGTTTTTTTTCAGTTCATTTACAATAAGTTTACAATGAGTTGCTCCTATTATTTGTTTGGTTCAGTACCGAGTTCACTTTCCCAATACTTCCTCAATTAAATTCAACAAATGCATGCCTCAAATTTTGGAGTAGGAATTAGAGTCTGGATCGCAACACTGACTCCCGAAAGATTTGGCTGGGGATTCCGAAAAGTTCACTTATGTCGCTGAATTCATTAGCATACCGCAACGCCCGTGGAACGTAGCTGTTGTGGCCATAGTTGGTTCGATGTACCGGCACATTGAAAAGTTCGGGGTTTCGTGTTTGGCGGACCTGGATCCTCCTCACAAACTCGTACAGTATCTCAGGACAGTCGACTAGACCATTAAGTATATTAAAGAAGAGTAGTAGGTCGGCGAGTTTCCTTCTGCTTGCTAGATTCATGAGATTCAGCTCGGTAAGAATGGGTTCGTAGTCGTGATCGGTAACATCCATAGACCGGCCTAGCCGGTAGGAAGCAAAACGTAGAAACTTGTGTTGGATAGTTTCGATCATTCTTATATATACGCCTTCGTGAGGGGACCAAACAACTGAGGCATATTCGAGGCTTGTGCGGACCAGCGCCGTGTATAATAGTTTTAGTGCCAACGGGTCATTAAATTCTCTCGCCGTGCGCTTGATGGACCGAGCGTCCTACTTGCGTTACTAATTATCTCTTGGTACTAGGACGTGAACGAGAGTGCACTATCTACTGTTACACCAAGATCTCGTGTAGAGCCACGAACTTCCAATACTGTCCCATTTATTTCGTACGGAAATGATAATAGTCTTCTGGCTCTAGTGAAAGACACCACATGGCATTTCGCGGCATTTAGTACCATATCGTTCTGTGAACACCACTGAGCAACTGCTGATAAGTCAGTTTGTATAGCCAATGATTCGGTAGGTGAATTAACCATGGCGAAAATCTTCATATCGTCCGCAAATAAAAGAACGCGACTGAATTGAACTGTCTGGACGATGTCATTGACGAATACGTTGAACAGTATCGGCCCTAGGTGCGACCCTTGGGGCACTCCGGATGTCGCTCGTATGACTCTCGATTGACTGTGATTCACGCGAACGATTTGCGTTCTCCCTTCCAGGTAACTGTCGAGCCACGAAAAGAGGGAACCGGAGACACCATAGGAGCACAGTTTCCCCCGAAGTATACGGTGATTAACCCTGTCGAAAGCCTTGGCGAAATCTGTATAGATTGAGTCTACCTGAACTCCCCCCTCAGGGGCTTTGGTGATGCATGTTGTGTACGGTAGTAGATTCGTTATGGTTGATTTCGAACGTCGGAAACCGTGCTGTTGTGGCGCGATGGCCGTGTCGATCAATCCGGATATTTTGTGCGTGATCAGTTTTTCAAGTAGTTTTGGGATAGTGTTGAGAACGGAAATCGGCCTATAGTTTTTGACGCAAGTTTTATCCCCGG
This sequence comes from Ichneumon xanthorius, assembly GCA_917499995.1. NCBI lineage: Eukaryota > Metazoa > Arthropoda > Insecta > Hymenoptera > Ichneumonidae > Ichneumon > Ichneumon xanthorius. The sequence continues at coordinate 22,404 of CAKJTD010000068.1, read as the reverse complement.
ATTTGAATATTGGCGATATCAAGCTTGATTTCCACCTGTCAGGCACAAAGCCTGTTTTCAGGGAAATATTGAAGATTCGGTGGATCGGTAGGGCGAGACTATACGCGCAATTTCGAAGCAGGATGGGCGGAATGCCGTCAGGACCCGGGGCCCCGCTTGGATCCAGAGTACATAATCCAGTGAAAACTTCACTGAGTGACAAAGACACCTCCGATAATCCCTTTACATAGACACCGCGATATTCAGGAACGGCACCAGAGTCCTGCGAGTAGACGGCTTCGAAGTGTGTAGCGAATAGGTCGGCGATGCCGTCGTCTGTAGATGCTGTGCGTCCATCGTAACTTAATCCTGTCGGTAGCCCTCTATCACTTCTTCCCGCGTTGGCGAATTTCCAGAATGATTTGATATCTGCATGAACGTTTGATTGGGCCCTCCTGATGTAGTTGTTGTGGTATTCTTCTTCGAAGAACTTACAACGACCTCTTACCTCCGAGAAAAGCCTGTAGTCATTCTCGTGTCCCGATGACTTGAAACGAGCGTGCGCCTGCTTTTTCACGTTTAGACAGCGGATAAGCTCTCTTGCGAACCATGGCGGATAGGATGACTGAGATCTCGTGCGCCAAGGGACAAACCTGGCTAATGCGCTCATTAACGTGTCATACATGAAGTTTATCGCCTTGTCGAGCGGTAGTGACGATAGGGCTCGCTCCGAGTCCACGACGGGGAAGTAAGCGTTTAATGTTTCGAAGTCTGCGTGTTTAAAATCATAGAACCCTACACGACTGTTCCTGCTGGCGTTTGTTGATTCGTTCACGTGTCGAAGGTCGATGGCAGGGTGATACGGGTCGCAGGGAAGAACTGCTTCAATCGATGTCGTCGTGGAGGCCGTTGATGCGTCAGTGAATACCAGATCCAGCGTCACTCCATATGCGTTTGTTACCAAATTTACTTGGCGAAGACCAAGCCCACCAAAATCTGTTGAGATCACCGATGATGATTCCACCGAGTTCCATGAAGCTCCGAGCGCGAGCGATGCCGTGAGTACGTAGTTTGCAAGCCCCCACGAAACACCGGGTAGGTTAAAATCTCCAAGAAGAACAATCTTCGCGGATGGGTTTGCGGCGGCCACCACCTCGGCACTGGCACTGAAGGTCGAGTAGTGGACTGGTGGTGAGAGCGGAGGAAGGTATACTGCTCCAACTATATTTTTTTTACCATTCTGAGTCACTAGAACGAACAGTTGCTCTATGCTATCGTATGGTACTGCACATGCGAATCTGAGATGCGTCATGGAGACTGCGATGAGGACTCCACCACCCCTCGACGCTGGACTAGTGAGTGGAGATCTGTCGCAACGGAAGATGTTAAAATCCTGGAATCCTAGTTCAGCGTTTTTTATGCCCGCGTCCAACCACGTTTCGGTGAAAACGAAGACGTCATAGGTTGTTGCTAGCAGGGCGAGCGATGAACGAAGTTGAGGCAGCTTAGTTCTTAGGCCTCGAACGTTCTGGTAATAGATGCTTAGTTTTTTTGCGATGTTTGTCCCGCTGTTGAGGGAGCCGCCTGTTGTATGACTTTTGGAAGTCCATCACGATATTTGATTGTTAGATCTTTTTCGACTGCTTTCTTACGATTTTCAAGTTCCTCGCGTGCGTGTTTTAGGAGATCCTGTTACATCGGTGTTCGATCATAACCCGCTTGAATGCGAGTGTCGCGTAATTTCAGTTTGTCGCGGTTTTTCATGACATGATTAACATCCATTACCGATACCAGAGTTACCACGAGTGCGCGAGGCTTAGCGTTCTGTACACCGCTCGCTCCTGTACTTTGTCGCGCACCGATGCGGGAGAGAGAAATACCTTCAAGTCGCAGGTTTAGCGGACCGAGAATGTCCATAATTGCCTGTCGGTCGTTCCCTGATTCCGGTACGTTAAAGAGACGAACATTTTGTGAGCGTCTCGTGCGCTGATATACTTCGTGTGCGACCTGCGCCATAGAGAAACTTGCAGTAGGTGAAGCGGCGATCGTCCCCTTCAGACCCTCGACAGTATCGCGTAGAGAATTGTGTTGCTCCTGGAGATCTTGCACGACGTATTCGGTTGCCGCCACTTTCTGAGCGAGATGGTTTATAGAGTCATTAGTTTCCGCTAACTTGACCGAGACCTCGGCGGACAGAGTCTCAACTGATGCATGGATGGCACTCTGCTCCTCCCTTATGTTGCGCTGCTCGGCCAACATTTCACTACGTTGGTTTCTCATGGCCCGCTGATCCGCCAGTATTTCTTTGACGAAATCGTTTACTGACTCAAGCTTCTTTGAGGACTCGACCGAGAATCTACCGAAGTGAACCGCGAGTAGCGCATCTAAATCGTTTTTTGATAGAACGATTGGGTTTTGGGGTTGCGGCAGAGATGGTGATGACGGACGAGACCCGCAGCATTTCGTGAAGCCTCCGTTTGCTGCAAGGCTAGCTCTGGTAGCGCAGCTTGGATGATAAGGTGCCTGGCATTTGGGGCAAAGAGTAACCCTCTCCCCTAGCGGGCCATTTTCGCAAGCCGTGCAATACACGGGTACATTTAGTGCTGATTGGCTCATTCTGTGTGCGAGGGATTTTTCGGAGAAGAGTTAAAGTGAAGCGGGAAGAGTCGGCGATGAAGTCCTGTGCGAGCGAGCACGTAACCCGCAAAACGCTCGTGGAGAGAGCAGCGAGCGAGCGAGACTGCTAGCGTATACGATAGTATAGGAGGTATCGTGACGTTGAGCGAAACTGGCAAGCAATAGAGCGAGAGAGTCGGGTAGAGTAGCAGGGAGGTGACGGCGTAGCAAGAGCAGGTGTGCGATGGAGCTATTGCGTCCGGTGGGAGGCGAGCGTGCCGTGTGTATAGTGGTAGAGTCAAAGTAGGCGGTGATACGTTCCGAGTAGTGCGTGCGTTAGCCGCCTCGAGAGTAGAGGTGTGCGTGTGATAGCACCGTGAGCGGGTGCGTGAGCTGTGCGCGCGCAAGGCCAGTAGCCGATTTTAGCCGAGAGTGACCGGCGTGCGTTCGGATAACAGAGTTGCGAAGCGGTAAGAGCGGAAGCGACGAGTGGGAGACACAGCAGGTAAGCACTTGTGTGGGTACGATCGCGGGTCGCGCACGCGCACTGCTTAGTTTGTAACACAGGTTATGACTACTGTCGACACTGTTTCCCGGGATTTACTGCTCCGAGGGCGATTTATATACACCTAAATACACTCTGCTGAATAGATTCAGGCTTTTGCTTGATCGAAACACTTTTCCGCGAATACTGGTACCCTGGTTCCAAGTTTATAGAGCAATTTTAGACGAGCGATAATAACACGAGGTAACCACGATCACACCGGAAGCGGGAAAGTAATGATCATTAGTAATGAGTATTAAAAATTTATACAAACGAGTCCTCCGAGGGACCGTCCGAGGGACCGTCCGAGGGACCGTCCGAGGGACCGTCCGAGGGACCGTCCGAGGGACCGTCCGAGGGACCGTCCGAGGGACCGTCCGAGGGACCGTCCGAGGGACCGTCCGAGGGACCGTCCGAGGGACCGTCCGAGGGACCGTCCGAGGGACCGTCCGAGGGACCGTCCGAGGGACCGTCCGAGGGACCGTCCGAGGGACCGTCCGAGGGACCGTCCGAGGGACCGTCCGCGGGACCGTCCGCGGGACCGTCCGCGGGACCGTCCGCGGGACCGTCCGCGGGACCGTCCGAGGGACCGTCCGAGGGACCGTCCGAGGGACCGTCCGAGGGACCGTCCGAGGGACCGTCCGAGGGACCGTCCGAGGGACCGTCCGAGGGACCGTCCGAGGGACCGTCCGAGGGACCGTCCGAGGGACCGTCCGAGGGACCGTCCGAGGGACCGTCCGAGGGACCGTCCGAGGGACCGTCCGAGGGACCGTCCGAGGGACCGTCCGAGGGACCGTCCGAGGGACCGTCCGAGGGACCGTCCGAGGGACCGTCCGAGGGACCGTCCGAGGGACCGTCCGAGGGACCGTCCGAGGGACCGTCCGAGGGACCGTCCGAGGGACCGTCCGAGGGACCGTCCGAGGGACCGTCCGAGGGACCGTCCGAGGGACCGTCCGAGGGACCGTCCGAGGGACCGTCCGAGGGACCGTCCGAGGGACCGTCCGAGGGACCGTCCGAGGGACCGTCCGAGGGACCGTCCGAGGGACCGTCCGAGGGACCGTCCGAGGGACCGTCCGAGGGACCGTCCGAGGGACCGTCCGAGGGACCGTCCGAGGGACCGTCCGAGGGACCGTCCGAGGGACCGTCCGAGGGACCGTCCGAGGGACCGTCCGAGGGACCGTCCGAGGGACCGTCCGAGGGACCGTCCGAGGGACCGTCCGAGGGACCGTCCGAGGGACCGTCCGAGGGACCGTCCGAGGGACCGTCCGAGGGACCGTCCGAGGACGGGAAAAATCTTGTCTACCGGATGAAAAGAGGATCGAAGTTACGGGCCAAACTGTACAACCCTCCTCTACGGAGATGGCATTTTTCACCGCACTATTCAATTTTCGTCGGTTGTATATTCGCGGCCAATGGCATTTCTTGCGACGCTCGAATAGCCACACGTCTGGAGCCATTTCTATCGTACCATCTTCGAACTCAATTACGTGGAACTTTGCCATAATTCTTAAACAGTCCATTGAAAGTTCATTAAAGTATTACTAAACACTTATAGTATTACTAAACACTTATAGTATTACTAAACACTTATAGTATTACTAAACACTTATAGTATTACTAAACACTTATAGTATTACTAAACACTTATAGTATTACTAAACACTTATAGTATTACTAAACACTTATAGTATTACTAAACACTTATAGTATTACTAAACACTTATAGTATTACTAAACACTTATAGTATTACTAAACACTTATAGTATTACTAAACACTTATAGTATTACTAAACACTTATAGTATTACTAAACACTTATAGTATTACTAAACACTTATAGTATTACTAAACACTTATAGTATTACTAAACACTTATAGTACTACTAAACACTTATAGTATTACTAAACACTTATAGTACTACTAAACACTTATAGTATTACTAAACACTTATAGTATTACTAAACACTTATAGTATTACTAAACACTTATAGTACTACTAAACACTTATAGTATTACTAAACACTTATAGTACTACTAAACACTTATAGTATTACTAAACACAAATAAAATTGCCAAGAGCCCTTACCGAATTCCCACACGTCACGCGCTGTAGCAAAGAATTTGACACTTGAAATTAACATTAGAATGTAGCAACGTTCACTTTTTTTTATAAGAGACAAATATTTTCAATGACGCTACAGTACAGGTTCGTCATAGAGATAGCATTAATTTTGTCTCTGGTTAAGATATCAATATTTTTGTCTCTGGACAGTCCAGCGGGATCATCACGGGCCGCGAGAAATACATCGAAAAAGTGCTAAAGTAGACAGCGATTATTCAATTTCCGACGACATATTCGGAAGGTAAATTCATTTTTTGTCGAGGACGGAACCGTGTGTGATAAGTCAAGAGACACGGCAAGGGTCTTAACGCCAACTAATTAAAAAAGGATATTTGAAAATGATAATTTACAACAATATACCGTTTAAAATCACAGACTTTTTTTTATTCAGTATGACCGTGTGCGTGTGCGTGTGCGTGTGCGTGTGCGTGTGCGTGTGCGTGTGCGTGTGCGTGTGCGTGTGCGTGTGCGTGTGCGTGTGCGTGTGCGTGTGCGTGCGCGTGTGCGTGCGCGTGTGCGTGCGCGTGCGCGTGCGCGTGCGCGTGCGCGTGCGCGTGCGCGTGCGCGTGCGCGTGCGCGTGCGCGTGCGCGTGCGCGTGCGCGTGCGCGTGCGCGTGCGCGTGCGCGTGCGCGTGCGCGTGCGCGTGCGCGTGCGCGTGCGCGTGCGCGTGCGCGTGCGCGTGCGCGTGCGCGTGCGCGTGCGCGTGCGCGTGCGCGTGCGCGTGCGCGTGCGCGTGCGCGTGCGCGTGCGCGTGCGCGTGCGCGTGCGCGTGCGCGTGCGCGTGCGCGTGCGCGTGTGCGTGTGCGTGTGCGTGTGCGTGTGCGTGTGCGTGTGCGTGTGCGTGTGCGTGTGCGTGTGCGTGTGCGTGTGCGTGTGCGTGTGCGTGTGCGTGTGCGTGTGCGTGTGCGTGTGCGTGTGCGTGTGCGTGTGCGTGTGCGTGTGCGTGTGCGTGTGCGTGTGCGTGTGCGTGTGCGTGTGCGTGTGCGTGTGCGTGTGCGTGTGCGTGTGCGTGTGCGTGTGCGTGTGCGTGTGCGTGTGCGTGTGCGTGTGCGTGTGCGTGTGCGTGTGCGTGTGCGTGTGCGTGTGCGTGTGCGTGTGCGTGTGCGTGTGCGTGTGCGTGTGCGTGTGCGTGTGCGTGTGCGTGTGCGTGTGCGTGTGCGTGTGCGTGTGCGTGTGCGTGTGCGTGTGCGTGTGCGTGTGCGTGTGCGTGTGCGTGTGCGTGTGCGTGTGCGTGTGCGTGTGCGTGTGCGTGTGCGTGTGCGTGTGCGTGTGCGTGTGCGTGTGCGTGTGCGTGTGCGTGTGCGTGTGCGTGTGCGTGTGCGTGTGCGTGTGCGTGTGCGTGTGCGTGTGCGTGTGCGTGTGCGTGTGCGTGTGCGTGTGCGTGTGCGTGTGCGTGTGCGTGTGCGTGTGCGTGTGCGTGTGCGTGTGCGTGTGCGTGTGCGTGTGCGTGTGCGTGTGCGTGTGCGTGTGCGTGTGCGTGTGCGTGTGCGTGTGCGTGTGCGTGTGCGTGTGCGTGTGCGTGTGCGTGTGCGTGTGCGTGTGCGTGTGCGTGTGCGTGTGCGTGTGCGTGTGCGTGTGCGTGTGCGTGTGCGTGTGCGTGTGCGTGTGCGTGTGCGTGTGCGTGTGCGTGTGCGTGTGCGTGTGCGTGTGCGTGTGCGTGTGCGTGTGCGTGTGCGTGTGCGTGTGCGTGTGCGTGTGCGTGTGCGTGTGCGTGTGCGTGTGCGTGTGCGTGTGCGTGTGCGTGTGCGTGTGCGTGTGCGTGTGCGTGTGCGTGTGCGTGTGCGTGTGCGTGTGCGTGTGCGTGTGCGTGTGCGTGTGCGTGTGCGTGTGCGTGTGCGTGTGCGTGTGCGTGTGCGTGTGCGTGTGCGTGTGCGTGTGCGTGTGCGTGTGCGTGTGCGTGTGCGTGTGCGTGTGCGTGTGCGTGTGCGTGTGCGTGTGCGTGTGCGTGTGCGTGTGCGTGTGCGTGTGCGTGTGCGTGTGCGTGTGCGTGTGCGTGTGCGTGTGCGTGTGCGTGTGCGTGTGCGTGTGCGTGTGCGTGTGCGTGTGCGTGTGCGTGTGCGTGTGCGTGTGCGTGTGCGTGTGCGTGTGCGTGTGCGTGTGCGTGTGCGTGTGCGTGTGCGTGTGCGTGTGCGTGTGCGTGTGCGTGTGCGTGTGCGTGTGCGTGTGCGTGTGCGTGTGCGTGTGCGTGTGCGTGTGCGTGTGCGTGTGCGTGTGCGTGTGCGTGTGCGTGTGCGTGTGCGTGTGCGTGTGCGTGTGCGTGTGCGTGTGCGTGTGCGTGTGCGTGTGCGTGTGCGTGTGCGTGTGCGTGTGCGTGTGCGTGTGCGTGTGCGTGTGCGTGTGCGTGTGCGTGTGCGTGTGCGTGTGCGTGTGCGTGTGCGTGTGCGTGTGCGTGTGCGTGTGCGTGTGCGTGTGCGTGTGCGTGTGCGTGTGCGTGTGCGTGTGCGTGTGCGTGTGCGTGTGCGTGTGCGTGTGCGTGTGCGTGTGCGTGTGCGTGTGCGTGTGCGTGTGCGTGTGCGTGTGCGTGTGCGTGTGCGTGTGCGTGTGCGTGTGCGTGTGCGTGTGCGTGTGCGTGTGCGTGTGCGTGTGCGTGTGCGTGTGCGTGTGCGTGTGCGTGTGCGTGTGCGTGTGCGTGTGCGTGTGCGTGTGCGTGTGCGTGTGCGTGTGCGTGTGCGTGTGCGTGTGCGTGTGCGTGTGCGTGTGCGTGTGCGTGTGCGTGTGCGTGTGCGTGTGCGTGTGCGTGTGCGTGTGCGTGTGCGTGTGCGTGTGCGTGTGCGTGTGCGTGTGCGTGTGCGTGTGCGTGTGCGTGTGCGTGTGCGTGTGCGTGTGCGTGTGCGTGTGCGTGTGCGTGTGCGAATTATAAAATTTTATAATTTCAACGATTATAAACATATAACATCCTCATAACATCCCTTCATTTTTAGACTCAATTAGTGTATGAGATGTTCAAAAAGGCCTCCGTTCATCTCGATGCAGCATCGCGCGCGTCGCAGAAGACTGCGAGTGCTGTTGTGCAGCATCTGCGGAGTGACGGTTCGAATCGCCTGATCGATAAGTTGCTCTAACTCTTCTCTTGTCTCGATCGAGAACCGATATACCACAGACTTGACGTGACCCCATAAGAAAAAATCCAGAGGATTTAGATCGGGAGAGCGAGGAGGCCAGTTTCGTACACCTCCTCTTCCGATATATCTTTGAGGGAAGCACCTCCGCAACAATGCTTGAACGACATTGCTCGTGTGAGCCGGCGCACCGTCATGCTGCAACCACATCACCTCGAATTCTTCGGCGGTCAGTCCAGCACGCAAACACAGTCTCCTGATCGAACGCCAGAGGAATCGCAAATACTTCTCGCTTGTCAGCGTTCCATCAATTTCAAAAGGCCCTACCTGAAACAATGTTCAATAATTATAAAAATTATTATTTAATTGATAAAGTCGATTAAATATAAAAAGATTCAACGAATTATCAAAGTTAGAGATTTTAGAGAAACGTTATGTGGAAAGTGGTGGAGCGCTCGAGCAGCGGCGCGGCCGAACTTTGAACGCGTTTTTCTCAAAACGTTATTTTCAAGATTTTCAAGAAGTACTTACCATTCGCCCATCGATTATTCCCGCCCAAAGATTTATTGAAAATCGCTGTTGGAAAGCGGCCGGGGTATGCGCACGTGGATTGTGCCTCTGCCAAACGTGATAATTATGGAAATTCCACGTACTGTCCCGCCCAAACGTCGACTCGCCCGTAAACAAAATATTCTCTAGGAAGTGACGGTCTTGCTGGTGACGGCGGAGAATCCAGTGGCAAAATTCCAAGCGCGCAGGATAATCTTCGGGTTGCAGACCCTGCGTGCGGGTGTAATGAAAAGCATGCATTTTCTCGCTTTTCAAAGCCCTCTGGACCGTGGCATAGGACAAGTCCATCATCCTCGCAACCTGGCGGATTGAGAGCGTCGGATCGCGAATAAAGGCGTCAAGGATCCTTTCCTCATTCCTGACCGTTCGGGCGATTCGTGGAGCTCCACAATTTCGATAGTTCCGAGCCACGTTGGCCGTTTCCAAACAACGGCGAAACGCCTCTTGGACCGTATGGCTATTAGGTTGTTCCCTATCGGGATGACGTGCAGCGTACAACCGAGCAGCTTGTCGACTGTTGTACGCAGACTCTACATATACGACCACCATGTCGATGTATTCACGATTAGAATAATTTACCATGATACCACACGCGATGAACTGTATCGTAATACGATAAATATTTTACAATAAGAGCCTTATACTGACAGATCCGAGAACGTAATAATCAACGATGTGAAATGAGAGTGGCGTTGAAAAACAATTGAACGGTCGATTCTTCCCGTGTAGAAATTGAACATCAGCGCTGGCTAGGCATCAGCTACATTTAATCTTTGCTATCTAGTCTCTATCTAGAAAAAACTAGCTAGTGCCTAGCGCTATGTGTAACCTCGTGCTATCTAGGTGTTGAACATGACAACGGTCCAAACGCTAAACAACACTATGACCCATTATTTCCAATCTACATAGCCACGGGCTAGCTAGCAAGGCTAGCTAGCAGTATAAGGCTAGCTAGCAGTATACTAATAAATACTGAAAACGGACCAGATATAGAATATCCAGACGCTAGATAGCGATGCCTTTCATTTCTCGTCTTTGCAGCGATGCGCTGGCTAGCCCATGAATGCCGAAAATAGAGACGATATCTGCATATTTCTGAGGAACTTTATTATTTTGTTTCACAACGTATTATAAAATATTTTATAATAAAAACGGGCATAAAATGTTGGTTTGTGCATATCCCCGCGTAGAAAAGATTAGTATTGCCGAGATTCTCACTGAGAGTCAAGCATGAGCGCCGAACCAAGATTCTCTCCGAGATTCTTTCCGAGATTCTCAAAAAAAAAAACGAAGTTCCGGGAATCCGTTGGAAATCTCTCCGAGAGTCTTTCCGAGATTCTCAAAAAAAAAAAGTTTCGGAAATCCGTTGGAAATCTTGTAACTCCCCTACATATTAAGATCTCCCGTGTGGCCCCGGTGACGTCACACCGCGAGAGCCCGGGAGACGCAGTCAGTATCGCGAGATGCCAAGCAGCCGTCGGACAAGCCCGCGGAGAGCCAAGTGGCGCCATCCGACGGGATCGAGCGGCGGCTCGATCGATGCCGAGGCGACGCGCACGCACAAGACGATGGATTCGGAAGCACACTGGCGCTGCCGAACGGGCGGGTGGCGAAAGCACGGTCAAGGTCGGAGAAAGGCGAAAGCGAGGGAAAATCGGCCTCGCTGATTGGACAGAAATGACGACACTACCGTTGCACACGGCACCGACCGAGCACACTATTTGCTCAGCGGATAAGACCGGATAATCGTCACTAACATACCGACCCGGGATTGGAGGGCAAAGAAGGAACAAGGCCCTGAGCCAATCAGAAAATTAAGAATTAGGCGACCGCACGCAGACGCGAGTCCGCCAGAAATCTGCCAAACCGACGGAGTGGGAGCTGGAAATCGGGGTATAAAGGACGGCGATTTCGGCAGTCGAGTAATGAGTGAACGATCTACATTATCATCGGCCAACTCCAAAGGAAAAAGTGAAAAGTGAACAAAAGTGAAAAGTGAGAAAAGTGAAACAGTGCCAAAAAGGACTTATAAATTTTGTGCAACTGTGAACTTATAAAATTTATGCCGTCGGACTTATAAATTTTGTGCAACTGTGAACTTATAAAATTTATGCCGTCGGACTTATAAATATTGTGCAACTGTGAACTTATAAAATTTATGCCGTCGGACTTATAAAGTTTGTACCGAGCAGACTTATAAAATTGGTGCCGGATTGAACTTATAAAATCCGTGCCAAAGTCGAACTTATAAATTTTGTGTCACGTTGGACTTATAACAATTTGGTGCCGCACCGGACTTGTAAATTTCGTGCCAGAATCGAACTTATCAACATTGTGTGCTGCGGCGAACTTAGAACTTTGTGCCTCCGTGAACCTACTCAATTAAGACCAATAAAAGTGACATTCGGAGTGAACCGGTAAAGTGATCAAAGTGACCGGCAGGAAAGCGGTAAACTCCACGGAGGAATATTCCAACTTCCAGGACCGGAAAAAGGCACATACAGGGGTTCGCTCACTCTCCCTGAAGGCTCCGATACCGACAAAACAAGGTAAAAAAGTCGTTGTCTCCAATTAACGCCAATTGCAAATCGCGAAGTGAGCGAGCTGTCACAGGCGATCGCTGTGCCGTGACGTCACCACGAGACAGTCGAGCGTAGCGGCCAGCTGGACGTCGCGTCGACCGAGAAGCCAACCGCGCATGCGTGGTGCGGTTCACGCGGAATAAATCTCTTTCGATTAAAATATCACCTTGAAGCCATAAAAGGATGCAATAACTAGAGACAATAAGTGAAGGAGAAACCAGTGCGTGGACGAAATTGATATTTATTGTTCAGTCTTTTGGTTCCGAAGGAACCACTTCTGTAATTGCTCCGAAAATAGATATAGGCATCTAATAAACAGGGTTCAAACCGAACAGAAAAAGGGTTAATAAAGATCGAAACTTGTAATTGGACCAACAAAGCCCATTATTTAAACGTTAAAATCGTCTCTGACACGCCAACCTATAATTCCTTAACGCTCGAGTCCACGAATCCTTCCGTGTAAGTGCATTTTCCTCATAAGGAGGCGCACAAATACGGGAATAATTGTACGAGGAATCTGCTCCTGTTACAATCTCTCCGCGATTCTTTAAAAAAAAGTTACGGGAAGAAAAAAGTTCCCCGAGAAAAACCGTATTGCAAGCGGTGTATAGACGCGCGATACTAGCTTGATCGCGCTTGCAACAAAGCAGCACTCAACGATGAAGTTACATCGAAATTTTATGACCCTATAAAAATATCTGCATGAGACTAAATTTCATCAAGTTATAACGACTGTGTTTTACATCACACAAACTTCGCTCGGGGTATTTCACTTGAAAAATAAAATTCTACAAGCAATCTATTTTTCCCTCAATACCAGTGCATTGACACAGATTTGCCAGCGATGAAATTTGATGCAGTCGAGATAACTTCAGGGACACAAAATTTGCACTATGGTTCGGATAATAGAAATTCGGATAAAGCAACTCGCAGTTTGGTTAAATGGAGGTTCGGGTAATCGAGGTTCTACTGTAAGCGCAAAGCAATGAAACAGCTGGTTGCTTTTTCGCTAAAAGTTACTGGAAGGTAACCTCAAAGTAATCGTTCAGTGAAACTCAGATTGCCAAACTGCCTCAGTTGAAAACAACCGGAAGTAAACGGATCACAGATAAATGTTCAAGCTGTGCGACCGTCTCCCCCCCCCCCCCCCGACGGTGCGACTCAGGACCGATCATAAGTATTATCAGCGAGGGGAATCGACGATTGAGTCTCGGTATCAGTGCAAGGTTTGGATGATCTCTTGGCGAGGCCACTGTAGGTTTTTACTGTAGGATGCCAATTTATCATCCGCCTCTGTAGCGTATGTCGGGAACCATGAGCTCTATGATGGTAAAACAGACTTTTGGGCAACTGAGACGTCGGGTGAATGGACCTCGGGCAATACCCGTGAAGAAATTTGTTAGGGAGTCCCGACTTACGATCGGATTCCGATCGGGATTTGTTAGGGATTCCCCAAAAAGGGCTTCCTCGTAAGAATCCAGACGGACCCCGATTTGGAAGTGAAAATCTGTCATCAGCGCCGCTAGGGCTGGTGCAGGAACGTCCTAAGCAGGGCATCCTTATAAGAATCCAGATGGATCCCGATTTGGAAGTTAAGATCGGTTATCAATGCAGTTAGGGACATTGCGGGGAAACCCTAAACAGGGCGTCCTTATAAGAATCCAGCTGTATCCCGATAGGAACTTTACTTCTCGCCCAACTTATAGTTAGCTTTTGTCAGGAAACATTTGTTTTTAGATCTTTTCGATAAGACACCCATTTGACTTTTTAGTAAGCAAGGTGATGCATCCATTTAACTTTTTAGTGTGCAAGGTGATGCATCCATTTAACAACTCGACAAGATTAATAGTTATAAGAAAATTTGTATCAACTTTGAAAAATATAAACAAAATTCCATTTGTTGATAACAAAGAAAAACCGGAAATTAATTCTGGTTAAACCAATTGTTATTCAATTAATTGTTACTTAAACTGTTACATAATAATGCGTAACAGATTGTTAACTGTTAACTAATTCATAATGTGACAGCAAATATAATTAATCAACGACAGTTAATTGATCTACTCATAGTAGATAAGTAATTATTGACTATAGTAAACTGACAAATGTCATTTTACGTTCATAAGCATTATTATTATCAGTATTCAGATCGAAACAAAGACATTGTCGATACACTACACATATATATTTTTTTGCTATATGGCATAAAAACTTTAACATTAACATTAACAATTAAATTAACATTAACGTATATGTGTCCAGCCTAGGGCCATGACATGCCTACGACACTTTAAGTTTCAAATAAAAATAACATTTTTCTAAGATCTGGATAGCTGAGTTGGTTAAGGCGCAATATTTGTCCTGGACGACCCAGGGTCGACGGTTCGATCCCCAGCGGGTGACAAAATTTAACAACGTTTTTTCCAGCATATTCTTGTACCTCTCGATAGAGTAAGTTCATATATATAATTAAACGTGAAAATTACTTCCGAAAAGTACAGTTTCAGGTACCATTTACTTAATTTTCAAACTTTTTAGCTGAAATTCAAACTGGATTCTGATCGGGATTCCAGATCATGATCCTCGTCTGGAATCCCGATCAGAATCCAATTTGCGAACATTACATCTCACTTTGGGAATCTAACTGGATATCTGACTGGATCCCGAGTTGCAAGTAGGGAGTCTAGTAAGAATCGAGCTGGATCCCTACGCAAATTTCTGCACGGGAATCGGATACGCTTTCCGATAACGGTCTTGTTGAGACAAAACCCGATGTTTCGGAACTCCTGAAGTGAGAATAAGGGAAGGGATGTCGACGCTCTCGACGCTCTCGACGCTCTCGACGCTCTCGACGCTCTCGACGCTCTCGACGCTCTCGACGCTCTCGACGCTCTCGACGCTCTCGACGCTCTCGACGCTCTCGACGCTCTCGACGCTCTCGACGCTCTCGACGCTCTCGACGCTCTCGACGCTCTCGACGCTCTCGACGCTCTCGACGCTCTCGACGCTCTCGACGCTCTCGACGCTCTCGACGCTCTCGACGCTCTCGACGCTCTCGACGCTCTCGACGCTCTCGACGCTCTCGACGCTCTCGACGCTCTCGACGCTCTCGACGCTCTCGACGCTCTCGACGCTCTCGACGCTCTCGACGCTCTCGACGCTCTCGACGCTCTCGACGCTCTCGACGCTCTCGACGCTCTCGACGCTCTCGACGCTCTCGACGCTCTCGACGCTCTCGACGCTCTCGACGCTCTCGACGCTCTCGACGCTCTCGACGCTCTCGACGCTCTCGACGCTCTCGACGCTCTCGACGCTCTCGACGCTCTCGACGCTCTCGACGCTCTCGACGCTCTCGACGCTCTCGACGCTCTCGACGCTCTCGACGCTCTCGACGCTCTCGACGCTCTCGACGCTCTCGACGCTCTCGACGCTCTCGACGCTCTCGACGCTCTCGACGCTCTCGACGCTCTCGACGCTCTCGACGCTCTCGACGCTCTCGACGCTCTCGACGCTCTCGACGCTCTCGACGCTCTCGACGCTCTCGACGCTCTCGACGCTCTCGACGCTCTCGACGCTCTCGACGCTCTCGACGCTCTCGACGCTCTCGACGCTCTCGACGCTCTCGACGCTCTCGACGCTCTCGACGCTCTCGACGCTCTCGACGCTCTCGACGCTCTCGACGCTCTCGACGCTCTCGACGCTCTCGACGCTCTCGACGCTCTCGACGCTCTCGACGCTCTCGACGCTCTCGACGCTCTCGACGCTCTCGACGCTCTCGACGCTCTCGACGCTCTCGACGCTCTCGACGCTCTCGACGCTCTCGACGCTCTCGACGCTCTCGACGCTCTCGACGCTCTCGACGCTCTCGACGCTCTCGACGCTCTCGACGCTCTCGACGCTCTCGACGCTCTCGACGCTCTCGACGCTCTCGACGCTCTCGACGCTCTCGACGCTCTCGACGCTCTCGACGCTCTCGACGCTCTCGACGCTCTCGACGCTCTCGACGCTCTCGACGCTCTCGACGCTCTCGACGCTCTCGACGCTCTCGACGCTCTCGACGCTCTCGACGCTCTCGACGCTCTCGACGCTCTCGACGCTCTCGACGCTCTCGACGCTCTCGACGCTCTCGACGCTCTCGACGCTCTCGACGCTCTCGACGCTCTCGACGCTCTCGACGCTCTCGACGCTCTCGACGCTCTCGACGCTCTCGACGCTCTCGACGCTCTCGACGCTCTCGACGCTCTCGACGCTCTCGACGCTCTCGACGCTCTCGACGCTCTCGACGCTCTCGACGCTCTCGACGCTCTCGACGCTCTCGACGCTCTCGACGCTCTCGACGCTCTCGACGCTCTCGACGCTCTCGACGCTCTCGACGCTCTCGACGCTCTCGACGCTCTCGACGCTCTCGACGCTCTCGACGCTCTCGACGCTCTCGACGCTCTCGACAAGATATATAACAAAGTAACCGGGACGGTAGACTCATCGAGGCAAACTGTTCACAATCACATGCGTTTGATAGGCGTAGGCGGCCTTGTGGTCACCCTTAGATTCAAGGCATGCCAATTGTGATGTTTTCCTTTTTTATTGAATAACCTTTAATGAAGATAAATCTTAAACACTAAACTAAAATTGATATTTATCATACCTTTGAGCAGATGTAAAATAAAAACTAGGCTTAAAAGAAATAATATAGCTCCGAGATTAACGGTGAACATTTCATTGTTTTATTATCGGGATCACAATGTCGAAAATATATATATATATATTTAGTATTGGGTATTGGGTATTGGGTATTGTGTGTTACACCGATCCCCTAAGGGTTACGGGCTCCTTCACTTTCTTCCTCCTCCTTCCTTATCCGCGGTCGCCGGTTCGATTCTTGGGCCCGGAGCTTCGTCGCGCCCCGTCAGGTGTCAGTAGTTCCGGACATACGGATATAGTCGTAGTTCGTACGTCCTATCTCCGGAGCTATGTCCCCGTCCGTTTTCCTTTCACCTACGGGCCTTCAGTCTCGGGAATCGAACCCGCGACACCTTTTCCCAGTCTTTCGGTTTCCCATACCGAGGCGCTGGACCTTTCCTCTGGACCTACTATTATAGTGGGTTCCGAACCACTTTTTCGCAGATAAAAACACCACAGAAAATTCTTGGTGCTTGCCGGGAATCGAACCCGGGCCTACTGCGTGTGAAGCGCGCGCCGAGACCACTCGGCCACGCTCACCCTTTATATATATTTAGTATTGATCACATTTCTTTTAAACGTAAAATTGCAAAAATTCTACTCCCCAGCGCATATAATTTTTTATATTTAAATTTTACATATTTTTTACCCAACCAGAGAGAGATATACGGGATTCGTTTACTTTTTTTTCTTCCCAATCTATTTTCCTTGGCAGACTATGTGCCAAAGCGTTCTGAGTTAGTTTCACCGGAAGTCTAAGTACTTATCTTGTACGGGCGATGGAATGATTCACGCGAAGCTGTCGAATTTTAGGTGTTGACTCTTCCTCTTTAATTGACCAGGGACCGGTCCAATGTCGACTCGTAACTTTAAACGCCGAATCTGCTTCTAATCGAGAGCGATCTAATCGAGATCCATCGATTCCTTCCATTCCAAAACTTGATCTTCGACGTTGCACCACAACAAGAAAACTTGGAGGGTGTTTGGATGAATGGATGGATTTTTCCCAGCCTCCGGTAAAATTATATGTCGCGGACTTGGTTACTTTGTACAACCGACTGTCGCCGCTGTCTCCGCGAGAGTCCTATTCCTCTAAAATTATTACGATACCGACCAGTCGCCGAAATTATTAGATTGATGGGGGGAGAGTCCCGTTAGTCGCGAGGGTCCAATGGCTTATCTCCTCTTCTCGGCGATCTGGTATCGTTTGTTCGTCCATCTCTCTCTCTCTCTCGGTTATAACTATCTCTCTCTATTCATCTATTCTTCGTCACATATTGGAAACGTATCGTAAATTGATCGTAACTTCACACAATAAAACAAAAAAAAACTTTAGACGAATTCTTCAAGAGTACTGTATCGTTTTACAACGCATACGTTGGAAACATACGTTGGAACAATTCTTTCGCCGCATCTCGCTGTCCCTGCCTGATCCGTAATTTATCGCACGTAATTTCGCGATTAAAGGTGTGTAGGGAGTGAAAAATGCAGATCAGAACTTTCGCTGTTGGAAATTGCTGCTTGATTAATTTTCGTTCGAGCAGATCTTTATCGGCCATTACTGTTAGGATTTTCATCCACGACGGATGGACCTTTTTAAAACAGTCCAGAAACCACGTCATGCTGGCTGCATCTTCAGACACTAGAATACACACAGCAACAATCGCAGTACTGCCTTCCGAATCTTCTACGATGACCAAGTAGATCGGAGCTCGAATATTCAGTAATTGGAACGTTGCGTCGATGCCCACAAATTCACCAAAAAATTCAAAGATTTTTTCATGTTTTGGGTCACGAAAAAGAGGCCTTTGAAAGTATTCTCTTCCTCGTAAACATGACACTCAGCTCCCTAATACAAACGCGAATAAAAAACGCTACGTTTATAAATACATAACAATTCCAGGCTTCTCATGGGGCATTGGAAACTCGGCACTATCCTGGCAGGAGCGTGAAGTTTGCGGTATCATTTACGGTTGTAACTAGAGGTTAGGATCGCCAACGTGATTTTTCGATATGTCACCGCGAAGTTTTAATCGGATTTCTCTAATTATGGTTTATTACCGCGAGTTCATACCTCCGCTCACGTATGTATTGTCACAAACATAGATCAGGCTCTCGTAACTCCCGTCTTTTTGCCCTAGTGGGCAGTCGGGAGTAAAAAAAAATGAAGAGTATACAACGGCTAATGAAAAAAAGGATTCTTGTTTCTCATTGGCTAATCAATATGACACCGCGAATTATTAATTTGTTTATCGGAATATGCTTTATTTACGTGCGTTTACACCTTAGCTTACATTTTTTTGGTCACAAACATAGATCATTATATAGAGAATCAATATGCCAAATTTGGTTAAGTAATATTTTGTCGTTTCGACAAACACTGGCGCCTTCGAAAAGATGCCAAAGTGAGACATCGCAGTGAAACGCATAACTCCCGTTTTGTGCCCGGGGGGCAGTCGGGAATTAAAAAACAGTTTATTAATACAAAATCGAGCAGGCAGACAGATACGCAACACGCGCACGCGCACGCGCACGCGCACGCGCACGCGCACGCACACGCGCACGCACACGCACACGCACACGCACACGCACACGCACACGCACACGCACACGCACACGCACACGCACACGCACACGCACACGCACACGCACACGCACACGCACACGCACACGCACACGCACACGCACACGCACACGCACACGCACACGCACACGCACACGCACACGCACACGCACACGCACACGCACACGCACACGCACACGCACACGCACACGCACACGCACACGCACACGCACACGCACACGCACACGCACACGCACACGCACACGCACACGCACACGCACACGCACACGCACACGCACACGCACACGCACACGCACACGCACACGCACACGCACACGCACACGCACACGCACACGCACACGCACACGCACACGCACACGCACACGCACACGCACACGCACACGCACACGCACACGCACACGCACACGCACACGCACACGCACACGCACACGCACACGCACACGCACACGCACACGCACACGCACACGCACACGCACACGCACACGCACACGCACACGCACACGCACACGCACACGCACACGCACACGCACACGCACACGCACACGCGCACGCACACGCGCACGCACACGCGCACGCACACGCACACGCACACGCACACGCACACGCACACGCACACGCACACGCACACGCACACGCACACGCACACGCACACGCACACGCACACGCACACGCACACGCACACGCACACGCACACGCACACGCACACGCACACGCACACGCACACGCACACGCGCACGCGCACGCGCACGCGCACGCGCACGCGCACGCGCACGCGCACGCGCACGCGCACGCGCACGCGCACGCGCACGCGCACGCGCACGCGCACGCGCACGCGCACGCGCACGCGCACGCGCACGCGCACGCGCACGCGCACGCGCACGCGCACGCGCACGCGCACGCGCACGCGCACGCGCACGCGCACGCGCACGCGCACGCGCACGCGCACGCGCACGCGCACGCGCACGCGCACGCGCACGCGCACGCGCACGCGCACGCGCACGCGCACGCGCACGCGCACGCGCACGCGCACGCGCACGCGCACGCGCACGCGCACGCGCACGCGCACGCGCACGCACACGCACACGCACACGCACACGCACACGCACACGCACACGCACACGCACACGCACAAACATACGCGCATATTTAATAATATCATTTTTATAGAGACTCGCAGCTTGTCGATGGTCGATTGTAGATTATTCTGACACCCTTTCCGTGCCTTGATGTTCCAAAGATCCTTCAAGAGAATCATCTTGTTCGTTTCCGCTGACATTTTTTGTTTGACTTGTTTTCGGTTGGCACCGAGCTCGAGCAATGCAGACACTTTCGTTTTGGTATCAGCACATAAGCCACGAACTTGTGGTAAATGCTGATACAATTGCTGAAATTACAATGAATATAAATTATTTAAAAATCTCTTCAGTTATATATATACTTTCGAATAACCTACAAAAAAACTATATTACTCACACTTTAGAGCAGATATGGTTGTGACGCTCATCCAACAGTGACCACTAATCGTGTGCCAGATTCGTTCATAGTGAACCGAATAAAAGCTGGACAATCGTTTTAAAAAGTCCTGAAAAAAAATATATATATTTTCAATATTTAAAATTGATAATAATAATAAAATATTCCATTAATACTTGCAGAATATGTTGTAAACTTACGAAGCTTGTCGAACACCAGTTGACTGTGATTTAAAAATTTTCCTCCGTTGATGGAACAAACCTTTTATGTGTAATATTTAAGTTCGTCTTTCATCGGTTTAACAATCGATTTTTTGCGCGCCTGTGCAATCGTCATCGTATCGCGTCAATAATATGGGCTATAAACTTCTTCTCCGTATCGCTGAACGCGTTCAATCACTGCGTCCACAGATGCGAATGTGTCCCCTATGCTCAAAGAGCTCTTCGACGGGTGGGGGTAAAAATGTTGAACAACCAAAATGTTGAATGGCCAATATCTCGAATTTTGAAGTTAGCGAAAACTCATATGTAGAAAGCGCAATCTTTCAAGCGACTTTGAAATATAAAAAAAAATAGAACAGATAGAAGTAGAAATATATTTTTGTCGAAAATAAATATAAGAACGAACAAAATGTCAAAGCCTAATATATCGCATTGCCTAATTTTCGAACACCTTACAACTCGAGTGTTCAAATTTTAGTATTGCGAACATTAAGAAGGGTTAAAATTTCGAATTTGTTAAAGCGAAGGACTAAAAAGGCGAACGGCAAAATAACGAATGCCCGAACAATCGAACTATAAAAATAGCGAAAGACCGGCAAGTCGAACGGTCAAAATAGCGAGACCTTACGAAACGTTAGGAACATATTTCTCATTCCTTGAGCTATCGAACAGACCCGGCAGATGGCAGCCGCTAACCCGAGCCGAAGCCAAAATGCAGCGTAACCGTGCGCTGATGGGTTTCCCGTGTGGCCTAGCGGAGCGCCTTGCACTGTCGTTGGGCCCGAACGAATTGAAAGAATCGAAAAAATCTTACGCTGTTCGCGGGTTAAACCACTAAGCAGGAGAATACCTTATTCTGGAACTCATTCATGTTCCGTTGGTGTTGTTGTAGAACGAAATTGCCGTTTTTAACATCGATGTGGATGTAATTCCTGTTTTTTTATTCTATATACTCGTCAAGAACAGAGTACATCGTTTTTTAATAGATTATATAATAATTGTTGAAAAATACCCTGGTGCGGAATAAGATTCTCTACCTAGTCTCCTCATTAGATGCATCTGCCCGTAACTGATCATCGATTTGTTTTAACACAAATAGGAGGTGAGGGTAAACTTAGCGCATTATCTTGTCGTTATCCATGAATAAGAGTTTATTATAAATCATTTTTTTTAATACGGCAACGGCACCTATTGCTAATAACAATATTAGTTCATTTGATTTTACATAATTGGAAATTATATTAGCAATTGAAATCTCCCAACGCGATTTATTTCTAATTTCCGATATGTTTCGAGTATAACATATCGTATCCCAAGTTTTTACGATGGTTTAACGCCTTTGTCATCAAGATATATTTATTACAAGAAAAATTATTATTTTTAATCAATAAAGCAGTTTATTGAAAAATAGCACTCGATAACTTATTGACGTATGATCACACAGAGAACGTGAACCTTTCCTGCCTATGAAAGTTTGAGAAGTTCGGAACATGTTTCAAAATGTCTGCATAAGGATGTTTGGGCCAAAATGCGTTTCTGTTCGATCACTATAAGACTTTGCTACTTTGCAAATAAAGACGCACTGAATCGTTTGCATTTTGTTTATTTTTTAACCATGTAGTTTTTTTTAGTAATGCGTGTACAACGCTACATAAGGTACTGTGTAAACGTTTTTCGGAAATTGGTCGGTAATGATAGAACGTAGCTATTTTCTACGCGGATTTCTGTTCGATTCGAATAAAAAATCTACTACAGCGAAGAGCATAGTATCGGACAGATTGTGTCAAAATGTTAAGAAGATGCACGGTTTTATTTCTGAGATAAATTCAATAACAAAAGACTCTATCTCTGCCTATCCGTCTGTGTTTCTCACTCGCACACTGACTAACGTGGTCAGTGGAGCCCCTATCCCGTTGCCCGTCCGCAATTTTTGCCCAAACATTCTTAAGAGCATGTGCAATACCGAGATCAG